>OU892277.1:87414673-87610361 GCA_917834065.1 Ceutorhynchus assimilis
TTACAGTCCAACGGTTATCTCGGGCGCCACCCTTAGGATTATAGTGGTTAAGGGCCCACGTAGTGCACTAGGTAGCTTTTATACAGTGGAGAAACGGTATGCCAGGGGTCATAGATACGATATGGGTAGAAATAAAACCAACAATTAAGGAAAATAAAGCATCGTTCGTGTTTGCCAAAATATACCTACAATAAGGTAAACCAGTTCTTCTCAATTCTTAACCAGTAATCACCCTGTATATTGTAAACCTTAGAACCTACTTCAGAAAGAAAGGAGAACCTGGGTAAGTATGCGTGCTTTCGGTTACGGTAAATTGTGATCGAACAATACGGTATAATATTTAGTGTACGGACAGTTTAGTGACGCCCGACGGTAAAAGACTCTCGACCGCAAACGGATAAAACGACACAAACATGAGACCTGTTCTGGCAACGAACCATCGTCGCTTCCACCAGACGTATACATGATTCGCAAATATAAAACACGCATGCGCGTCTGACATTGTTGAACGGTAGGTTGCTTACAGGTAAGAAACAGAATAAAACGGAGAGAGAGAGAAAGCATCACCATCGACGCCATCCTCGTCATACGAACTGTTATACGGGGGCCTTTTGGCATGGCGAGATGGCGTAGCTGTACTCCCCTTGAGTCCGATGTAGCACGGGTCCACACCGACGCAAGGAGGAGAGCTTATTCAACATGGACAACAGAGAGCTGTCTAACAAGCCTAATCTACGCCGTCATACCATTTGTAATACGGGGGCCTTATGGTATGACGTCACAGACTTCGGCCGCACTCATCCCCTCGCACCGGACGTAGTACGGGTCCGTACCGAAGCAAGAGGCAGAGAGATAGACAAATCTCAGTAAAATATAGAATGCTGAATATTCCCTGCATTCCATCGAACGTAATACGAACCAAAACGATGAAATGCAGGCAATGTACCATCGGCTCCATACCATGTCACCATGGTACGGAGAGATACGGCAGTATCAGACATAC
The DNA here is from genome assembly GCA_917834065.1 of Ceutorhynchus assimilis. Classification (NCBI taxonomy): domain Eukaryota; kingdom Metazoa; phylum Arthropoda; class Insecta; order Coleoptera; family Curculionidae; genus Ceutorhynchus; species Ceutorhynchus assimilis. Next base: position 87,415,677 of record OU892277.1, read on the forward strand.
CCTTAAAGCAACCGCTCTGCTGCTGCTGCCGCACCTGAAACAGTGAGACGGCGGTGTCCGTCTGCCTGCTATGGCCTGGGTACTGCGGTTTTATTGTCATGACTGGTTTTCCCCACTCTGACGCGAGGGCTTGTGGTTGAGTACAGCGCGCGGCGATTCCGGAATATCGCGTTTCGAAATATATTCAAGCGGGGAAATAATTAATATCAAATTATACCGCAAGCACACATTCAACCCCAGTAAAATTAGGTAACATCGTTACAGCGGGCAAATCTATGTAGGTCTGGACTAGGCTTTAGGCGTCACGAACCCACCGACATCTATAAGACAAGTGTTGAAGACGCGTTTGATTCGGGTCTTCCCTATACATGACCAGGTCGGGGATTCTAAAATCACGATTCGACATACGATTCGACAACGAGACGATTTTTCCGACGATTCTAGGTTAGAAATCTCATTGGAATTATACCTTTCGACACGACAAGGCCGGTATCGTTGTCGAGTCGTGTGTCGAATCGTGATTTTAGAATCTCGGCCCAGCAATAACCAAACCTCCTTGTTTATTAACAATGGCGGATTTTGAAATAAAAACATTATACATTTTTGGACGAAACTGTTAATTTCCTTTTCCTTTATTCTACCATTTTATGATTCACTTTGGAGATTTATTGTTGGTGTTCTGATCTAGACGTTCTCCCCATTTCAATCCATGATCAAAATTTGCATATTGTTGTTGACAAAGTTGTTAATAATTTTACTACATATTTAGAGTGCGAATTTTGCAACAAAAATGGGAGAACTTCTACTACAATCTATTATTGTTATGAACCTACCTTCATTTCACTGAAAAGTGGTCAAGATTTAGAATTTAACATTCCGAGGTGAAGGTCTGTAAATAAGTTTTATTTCCACGCCCCTCTTAAAAGTCGCTTTCTCACGATTCGATTTTAGTTGATCAACTTTAGTGGATAAACTAAAATCGATGCAAAATAGCTGCGAAAACATATGCTTCAATTTTAATCGGTCAACGTTAGTTGATTCCACAAAAGATTCAACCATTCAAACAATGAACAAAGTTAGTCGACTCGAATCGATGGATTTTTATTGCGTGCTCAAGAGTCTGTTCGTTGTGTAGTGAAAAATTAACAGAATGCGTGGGTAGTGGTCTGAAAGTATAAAGGTGCGTTTTTGAATTTTGGGTCCAATGTTCAATAGTAGTTCTTCAATCTTTTCGTTACACACTCTCCAATAATTTTTCCTTTTTGTCCTTCAAAACAAGTTCTTAGAAGAATTGCTGAAACTCCATACTGGATGTCTCTTTTGAATCCAGTTGCCTACCTACCCAAAAACACGTTTCTTATGCTTCTGGTCTATCCCGATATTATTTTTCTCAGTTCCTGAATCAGTAAAGCAGTACTTGATAACTTTTTTCTATGACCATTAACAAAAATAAAAAGCCTGCATCATATTTTACCTCATCCGAAAACGTCATTTTCATCACTAGTGATAAAATATCCCTTAATGATTCAAATTTCAAGTGCTAAATACATTCTCATACAATTGTTTGGTAAATTTCAAACAACCAATCGAAAGACGAGTTACTTAAATTGCTCATACATACCGGGTGTGAATGTAACATAATAGCCAACTGTTTCGCGTTCAAAAATAAATTTGTAAAAGTGACTTATTACAGAAAGAAAAAAACAAAATTAATTTCAGCATGGAAACTCGCTTGCGGAAAAATACCAAGAAGCCTTTTTTAAAGAAAGTTTAGAAAAATCTCGGTTGGACGTAGAAGTTTTGTCAGTTATAAATTATAAAAGTGAGAATTATTCACACATAAGCCGTTCAAGTATTATAGTATAATTTATTTTATAATAAAACTGATATTAAATCGATTAGGTGATACTCCATATAAAGCTTTTCTAGAATCAAGATATATCTATATTATGGATATAAATTAGGACATTATTTCAGTATTAATGATAAAAATCAACGATTAAATATAAAGGCAGGTCCATAACAGATTATTCTTGTTATTCGTTCTCGTCTTGCAGTTGGTGTGCTGCATACGTGTGTTTACATTGTTGTCAATTTCTCACCTGTTGTATCCATCCTATAATTCAAATCGCCTTGAACAATACAAAACTATTTTTGGAGGACAACCAATACGAGTAAGAACATCATAGAATGGCCCTGTGAGATCTCGTATTTGGAAAAAAAACCCTACTTCACAAAACAAAAAATATACCAAAATATATTTCAATAAGGCATTTATTGAGAAAAAATAAAAAAATGATTACATAAGTAACGATTACTGATCATTGAGGTCGCACAGATAAAACTGTCCCTGATATCCTAGTGAACAGAGGATGAAATTTATCATGTACGCCAAGATCATTCCAAACTTTAAGCAATAAATCTTCCAAAAACGAGATAGCAGTATATATATCAGGCAATTCAATAAACTCATCAACTTTTACAGTAAACAAAAATAATGCCCTTTCAACTACAGGGTTATATTCATCACAAAATAGATGTAAAGCTTGAGCTGACTTACCAGGAACTAATTGTAAATTTTGAATAATAAAAACACCTGATTTTTTTAGCTGTTCACGATAATTTGTAACTATACTGCCAAAATCATCTTGGAGTTCGGTAGTATTTAGGACAGAGCCTTCTATATCAATTGGTTCCTGTGAACAATCAGATAAATAACAAACTGCCGCCTTGGAAACCTTTGCTATAATATTTTTTGTAATAGCCATAGAGTCGTTTTTATATAAAAATACTATCACCCTTGGCTGTTCAAGTTCAAGTATTTCTTCAACACCTACTCTGATACTGCGCCAAAAATCTTCATCTTGTTTATTGAACTGCTTCCAAACTCTTTCAAAGTCTTCAGTTAAATTATTGGGTTTATTTACCATTCCTTCTTCATCATTGCAGTATAAAACACAAGAACCGAGATAAAGAGCAATGATCAGACATATGATAACTGCAAATAAATAAATATTTCTGATTAGTGTTAGTCTTCTATAATAATCCTCAATAAAATTAAACATCCATTAGGTACTAACTTTAACCAAAAAAAAAGATCATAACTGCTAGGCAAACTTAGTAAGAAAAGTATCAAAGCTCTAACCGAGTTTTTCTTGAGACTCTGCAGACAACGGGGTTGGGGTTGGAAGAAAAAGAGGAAACACCTCACCCCTTTCTACTGAACTGGGATGACGTTAGTCGTTTAGGGATGAAGAATCTGGGAAGTTCCTTTATGCAGTTAGAAGACATTTCATCTCTGGAACCACGGAATATCCTAAGATTCCTGAAGGACTTAGGACTCGAGGGGCTGATTTGAACAGGAAACCTGAACTTAGCAGCAGAAGGAGGGGAACAATAGATCAACCTAGGTCGTAGCGCAGCTGACCCCGTTCCCTCCTCAACACATATGCAATACATTACAATACAATAGAATGCGTACTTGTGAAAGTGGGAACACAAAAGACAATTAAAGCATCTTAGTGAAGAGAGTAACTTATTATAGGGTATAGACATGAGTAAGTATGTGTCACTGTTTATGGAGCAGCTTGTAAATGAACGTCGTTCTCTATGAGCTCATCAGTGATTCAGTTGTTGAGAGAAAATTAGATGCAATTTTTAATTTTCTTGAACTCGTTTTCTTACCAGTTGAATGGATTGATGGAATGAATACTTGGGAAAATGATTGAGAGCACCAAGGGAAGGGGCGGTTAATGTTGGGCATTAGTCCGTGTGAAAAAATTAGAACTTAAAGGGGATGTGAAAAACAACTTAACTTAAATTACCTAAATCAAGAAAACAAATCTAAGATCTATCGTGAAAACCGAAGTCTTATATTCAAAATAGTATCCGAGAAAATCCCTTATGAAAATATATTTTGCGGGAGTTTGTGACGTCACACCGGCTTACTGCCGAAATCGTAGCCTCCTGTTCGTTCAATCGTCAGTGAAGCGTGTCCTATACTTTAAGTGGTGCAATTCGCTTCAAGTGAGATCGCTGACTTTTGTTTTGGAAAATTTTACACGTGTTCTAACTGTACCTTTGAAGCCGCTGTGACGTCACAGCCTAGGCTTGAAAACGGTTCAACATAGCAAGATGCAGTTCAAATAGTTGTTCTTAGATTTTTTTGCACTAAAACCAATTTTTGGGTCACACCCCCTTTAAGTACCTAATAAGAGGAAGAACAAAGGTTCACTCTAGTAACATAAAAGTAGCCTACTTCCTGGAAATTTCCCTTTTCTGCCTAACAAATATACAAGTTACAGTTCCCAGTTCCCAAAAAATTACATGATATAATATTCACATTGTCTTTATATTCACAATGTTCCAAAGTTTGAATTTAATAAACACTTCAGCACTAAACAATTAGTTGGAAAGATTTGGAATCAACAGTAACATTTTAATCATAACTATTGGATAAAAATCGAAATATGAACCCCTTTAACAGACAATTTTTTTTAACAGTTACCTGTAGCAGGCTGCGAAGTAGACTAGAGAATTATGTATGTAGATTTCTATAAGGGTGTGCTGACACCAAGGCTAAAACTAACCCCAAGATAGAAAGACAGTCACAGTGTACACTTTTTTCTGTGCCAATCACTTTGAAGAAACGATGCCAAATTGGCGATTATTGATGCCTTTGATTGTGAATCAGAATGTTGCTCTCACAAGAAACACTAAGTACCCTTGGTAAGTTGGCCCTTGGTAATAATGCCGTACCGCTTTATAGATTAAAATAAACATTTTTTTTCAAAACTTACCTCCTAGGTAACAGTCATTTAACAAAGCTTGAATGCTAAATCCTTGGCTAAATCCATTGCAAGGAGGAACCTGGGGAGAATTTGTTTCTTTCTCTTGCTCAACAGAACTTATGCTTTGTGTATTTGAATCCTCAGAATCTGAATTTTCACTATCTGACTTGTAAGGAAGACTATCTGACCGAATGTTATCAGGTCTATCATACATAACATTTTGGAATCTATAAAAGCAAAGTTTTAAAATTTATTGCATGAAAAATGATAAAAAGTCGAGTAAAAAAATATTCTACCACGCACTTGGAGCTTGTTTTTCTAGCTTCTGTGGATTCATTAGCTTCACCAAGTTCACTGCTTATCTCTTCTCCAAATAAATAATCTTCAGGTCTGGCTTGCACAAAAGAGCTTGCCCTTGCACTAGAAATATCTGTAATCTCAATATCTTCATGTATAACTTTTCGGTTGCGGGAACGAAGATTTCGGGGACTGCTACTCGCGTCTGGATTTGGCTGAAAATACGATTTACTTATTTATTTAATCATCACAAACTCTATAGATTGACATCCAATTACAGAGTAGAGTAGAGGACTATCCAAAGTGAAAGTAAAATACGAATAGAGAGTTACTTAATACTAAAATCTATATAATTCATTCCAATATTTAACTATGTATAAAACAAGATGGCTAACGATTTGGACGTAATTTGTGGTGTCTGCAGTGTTAAATGTGGTTCTGGGTCAATTTCGTGTACAAAATGTGTCAAATGGTACCATTCTAAATGTGTAAAATTGTCTAATCATCAATTAAATCATTACAACAAAGAACTAAAACAACAAAACGGTGAAAGATGGGTTTGTGAATCCTGTCTGAACATTGAGGTTATGTCAACTGAAAATCGAAACCAAAATAAAAGGAAAAAGCTGGATGATGGTGATTTTTCCGAGGAAATCGGAGATAGAGACTGGTCGATTAACGACGTGATGAAAAAGCTTTTAGATATGGATAAAAAATACAACATTTTATGGTTGAAATACGAAAAACAAGTTGAAGTAAACAATGACCTGAAGCTCGAGGTTGCTGACCTAAAAAACCAATTAAATAATGAAATTAACAAAAGGGAACAACGTGAAATTAAAAGCAATGTAATCGTGAAGGGAATTCCAACATCACAATCAAGCGATGATGGAGAAATAGTCAAAAAAATGAGCAATTTATTAGAAGTTCCTGTAGGAACTTTTAAGTCCTTCAGGCTTGGAAGGGGATCAGACCGAGAAAGACCCGCACCGTTAAAAGTTTGTTTTGATAATGAAAATGACAAAATAAGCTTTATTAAAGCGCAAAAAAGAAAGAAACTCACAACAACAGATCTCGGCTATACAAATGTTAACAACAATATATACATTGACCACGATCTTACCAAGAAAAACCAAGACCTATATAGGGAGGCAAGAAAATTCAAAAAAGACAATGACTATAAGTTTGTATGGCTAAGGGACGGAAAAACCTACCTTAGGAAGGATGAAAACAGTAGAGCTATCCTTGTTGATGATTTTGAGGTTTTAAAAAACTAAAAACATCTTCCTTGACTAAGGGGCCTATGCTCCGTATAACTTACCTGAATATGCAGAGCATGAGAAACAAGATCGACGAACTTGGTTGTTTTTTAAAAATACATGACTGTGATGTCCTCATTTTAACCGAAACATGGTTGTCAAGGGACGAAACATGCTTCTTTGATCTGGAAGGATTTAATGCCAACCATGCATGCAGGGAAGGACGAGCTGGAGGAGTGTCCATATATACAAAAAAAAACATTGACTACAGATTGATTGAGACAGTGGAGGGAACATCTCCGTTCAATTTACTATCGATACACATAACAAGTGCCAAATTGGACTTAATAGGAATATATAGACCGCCAAGGTATGTGTTTAATGAATTTATTGAGGTTTTTCAAAATATTTTATCAAAATACAAACAAAGCACAGTTGTGGTAGGAGATATGAATGTAAATCTGCTAGGTGATTTAGAAGAAAAAAATGAATACTTAAATGCTATAATTACTAACGGATATAGGGTTAGCAACATTATTAATTGCGAGAATGCTACAAGAAATGGTATTTTCCAAATGTCTATAATAGACCATGTTATTGTAAATAAAAAAAATTTATGTGATGTTTCTGTGATTAACTGTGCATTGTCTGATCATAATCCTTTAATTATAGGAATAGAATTAGAGTTAGATGTATACAAACCAAAAATAACTAAAACTTTTAGTATACTAAATAAAGATAAATTTAAACAAAACTTTGATGCTGTAAATGGAAATAATAAGGATATCCACTCATTCCAAGAGCTAACTGCGTTAATTCAGAAATGTAAAAAAGAAGCTTCATACCAATGTACCCTAAAACATCGTGAAGGTAATAACTGGATGACCTATGATATTTTACAGTTAATCAAGGAACGAGACAATAAATATAAAGCATTAAAACAACTAAAAATTAATAATGAACCTACTAAAACTACCGAAGATGAATTCAAAACTTTGAAAAACAAGATTAACTGTGAAATACGTAAACAAAAAACATCCTTTTTTGCAAATCAGTGGTCCAATGCAGGGAGCAACCCCAAAAAACAGTGGAAAGTCATAAATTCTCTAATAAATAAAAACAAAAAAAAAGATGCTGTAGGCTCTCTGGAAATAAATGGTTTGCTGCAATCTGATCCAGCGAGAATTGCAAATGAGTTCAATAAATACTTTGCAAGCGTGGGTGAATCAATTGTACAGTCAGTAAATAGGGAATGGTCACAAATGGAGACTAGAGTAGATTTAGGGGAGCTTGAATGTGATAGGACTTTTTATTTAAGAGAAACAAATGAAAGGGAAATTTATGAAGTTTTGAGTAATCTAAATAAAAATTCAGCTGCAGGTTTTGATAATATAAACGTAAAAGATCTTATCATAATTATTGAACCACTAAGTACTGCCAATTTTAACAAATCTCATTAACAATGTACTTGCAACAGGAATATTTCCAGAAATATTAAAATTAGGAAAAATAACTCCATTACATAAAGCAGGCGATATAACCAATGAACAAAATTATAGACCAATTACAGTTGTTTGTGCTTTTTCCAAGATTATCGAGTCTTTGCTGAAAACTAGATTAATTCAATTTATAAACAAATATATCGGTTTTGATAGGTATCAGTATGGGTTTTTGAAGGAAAGTAATACTCTTTGTGCTGTAACAGATTTTGTAAACTGTGTAGCTTCAGCTTTGGATGAAAAAAAATGTGTAATTGCTGTATTTATTGATCTTAAAAAAGCTTTTGATGTAGTGGACCACTCGGTTCTACTGAATAAATTATGGACCATGGGTGTTCGAGGGGTGATGTATTCCCTTATTGTGTCCTTCTTGAAGGATCGACCTCAGTTTGTTACAGTGGAGGGAATAGAAAGTAATAGAATTTTAAACAATTGTGGAGTACCACAGGGTTCAGTTTTAGGGCCGATATTGTATTTAATTCACGTGTTGTCCCTGAGGCAGGCTGGCCTGACAGGACGGTATTTCACGTTTGCGGATGACACTGTATTTTTTTATAGTGGATCCAACATGCAAACACTTGAACAAATTGTAAATGTTGACTTGTGTAGATATTCTGAATGGTTATTGCATAACAAACTAAAACTTAATGCAGAAAAAACTATATATTTAGTATTCCAACAAAAAAATACAGAACATTATAAATTTGAAATAAATATCAATAATATGCAGATATCTCAAGTTCACTCAACCAAATATCTAGGTCTTATAGTTGATGATAAACTTAATTGGGGAAATCATATTGACAGTTTGGTTAAAAAAATCATCCCCATGTTGGGAGCATTGTATAGATGTACAAAATATTTAAATACCAGAAATCGCTGCTCAATTTACTATGCATACATTCTGTCAAACTTGAGATACCTTATAAATGTTTGGGGTACATGTGGTGTGACTTCTTTCAACAGAGTACAGGTACTACAAAATAGAGCGGTTAAGGTCCTGTTTCAAATGCCTTATCGTACCTCCTCAGAGTTATTGTACCCACATCTTTCGTTACAGCCAATAAGATATGTGTTAGAGTTAGAACAATGCAAACACATTTATAAGATTTTATTTTGCAATCTCAAAAGTAATTCTAGTCTAAAAACAAACAGTGAACTGTATGAGTACAAAACAAGAGGAAATCGTAATTTACATGTCAGTAGCATAAGAACAAATAAAGCACTTTATAATCCATTGACCAGAGCAGTACTTATGTATAACCAGGTACCGATTCATGTCAGAGAAGCTTCAACATTTGAAATATTTTTGAACAGACTCAAGGAATTTTTAAACACAAAAATGTATTTCTGAAAAAACTAAATAATAGTAATGATGAATAAATTGCAAAAAAAAAAAAAAAATGAAAATGATAATAATAAAAAAAAAAACAAAAAAAAATTAAAAAAAAAATTCCAAATTAGATTAGTTTGGTGCCAAAATAAACGTACAAATAAATGTGATTGTTGCGAATGTTTTTATTTACATAAGTGTTTTTTTTACTGTATAACTTTGGTAATTTTAAGGTTTTATTAGTCTGAATATTGTGTAGTCTGAATCAAATTATATCTTGCTCCGTTACCAGCGTTTAGCTGTTTAGGAGCGAATAACAAAGTACATAGCTTAACTTGTGCCTTAGATTATATGAAAAAAACAAAAATTGTAATTTGTTATTTAATAAATAAAAAAAAAAAACTAATTAGTTCGAGTATTATCAATATATGAACTCAAAGGCATTGAAGTGAAGTTGGGTTAATAAATCAGGAGCATTGATCATGTTATTAAGTATTTTATATAAAAATATATGACTGCAGAAACTTTCCCCCTTTTTTCAAGCGTTTGTATATTATGGGCTTTCATGATCTCCAATTTTGGTATATGTGTTACAGTTAAGATGCAAACTTGGCTAGTTTGTAAACTAGCTGGATAGTTTACAAACTAACCAACTCACTGGCTATTTTGATAAAAAACACAATTTTCACTAAAATAGTTAGTTAGTTAGTTAGTTTGCAAACTAACCAAGAGTCTTGGCTAATTTACTTGAAATTATTGAAAAAACTAAAATAGCTGGTTAGTTTATAAACTATCCAATGCAGTTTGGCTAATATGAAAACCATATTTTCTAGTAACACAAAATAGCCAAACCTTTGGCTAGTTTACAAACTAGCCAACCAATTCTCTAGTAGCTAATTTGCAAACAAAGTTAGGTTAAAGAATTCGACGCTCCATTGATATATCTGTATAATAATGAAGCAAATAATTTCCAATTTCACAACAAAGGAAATCTGGCAAAATATTAGCTTGTATGGACGATTTGTTTGATATTATTAAAGAATCTCACCAATCAACTGGGCACGGCAAAAGACAAGTTACAACAAAGCTAATAAATGAAAAATATTCAAATATTACCCAAGAAATTGTAACTTTGTTCCTAGATGGATGTGAGAATTGCCAGGTAAAAAAGAAAAAAGCAAAAATGTTAATTTTATTCATCTCTAATTTATCGAATAAGAAATACCATGAACATTAAACTTTATTTCTAAATTAGCCAGAAAATTGGTTGGTTAGTTTACAAACAAGCCAAAGGTTTGGCTATTTTGTGTTACTAGAAAATATGGTTTCCAACAGGCTAATTTAGTTTTCTCAATAATTTCAAGTAAATTAGCCAAGACTTTTGGTTAGTTTGCAAACTAGCTGCTATTTTAGTAAAAATTGCGTTTTCTATCAAAATAGCCAAGGGGTTGGTTAGTTTGTAAACTATCCAGCTAGTTTACAAACTAGCCAAGTTTGCATATTAACCGTAACATATGCATTTGATAAGCCCTGTTTCCTCATAGTTTATATATCTCAAAAATTTATTCTGAATTTTCTCAATACTATATTTATGGTTCTTCATATTATAGAACAATATTCTAATATACCTACTCCTCACATAAAATATGAGAAATACAGAGTTCTTACACATACTCCAACTCCTTGCAATTTCTAGCAATAAATCCATACATTTTAAATTTCCTTCTTGTCTTCTGAATGTCAGCTGGGTGCGTTAAATATTACTCCAAGATCGCGCATTTCTCCAACCCTAACCAGTGCCCTTTTGTTCATTGTATACTTATAGTTGAAATGCGATTTCTTTCTACTAAAACTAAGTATGTAGAAAACATTTGTCAATGTGAATTGTAATTTGTTTTCAATTTACCATTTGATTTAAATAATTCTCCCTAGCTTAATATTTTCAACTATTAAAATATTCATTGACATTTTATTACCCTTGTACCCTTAAATAATAAGCTATCGAAGCCTCAACTTCTTCTGTTGACAAACTCACCAGCAAGAGGCCTCAGTATGAAATTTAAAGAACTTACAAATCATACCTTCGACATTAATATGCAATATATTTATAAAGGATCTTTCGACGACTTGATTGCGCGTACAGAAAATTATGTACACAAGGCACAGGACGCTTTAGTAATATTTGTGGGACCAGAAAATGCGATTAAGGATTAAGGGTAAAGGAATCAGCTTAGAAAAATTACAAAAACTAATTACCAATACAAAACAGACTAATGTATTCATTTGTGCATGCCCATTTTCCAAAAACAGACCAATCCTAAATAAATTTATACAAAAAATCAACTTAGATATAAAACAAGCCACAGCCAATAGTAATGTAACATACATAGAAACACCCCTCCTAATCTCACCACAGATAATAACATCAATTATCTGTTGGGATCATCAGTGGCTAATTAACCTTATTTCACATATCTATCAAAAGATACGGGCTGTACTAAAAGAGAATAAAGATTTTGCGACACGTCTGGATAAATTACGTCAGAACACAAGCTATAGAAAAACACCACAGCAAAATAAAAACAAAATCAACGTTATTCAAAATTTAACAATCAAATCGCCAATTAAAATTATGCATAGGACCCCTGCCTTGATGGCATCAGCAACACAACAAACACAAATAAATCATATAGCTCCAAAACATTGGTTTTTTCAATCCACAAAACATAAAGACGCGGGTTGGCATTCAATGTGGTGTTCGACGCAAGAATAACAAAGTGAAACATCAAAAACACGACGAAACAAATGGAAATGCCGATGAAACATTGACTATTTTTCACCAAAATATACAATGCCTAAGAACTTCAATATCAGAACTAGAAGCGCATTTAATGACTCTCGAAATTCCCCAACATATCCTCTGTATATCTGAACACTGGATGAAACCAGAAGAGGTAACCCTGACAAAAAATCAGGGATACAACATGATCTCCAGCTACGCACGGATGCACAGCATAAGAGGTGGAACATGCATCTATGTTAAAGAAGAATTGGAAGGTTTCGAAGAACTGAAAATCTTTGAAGAATATAACATCGAAGGTCACTTTGAAATGTGCTCAGTTATTAGCAAAAACAGGAAAACAGTGATTTTTAGCATATACAGATCTTGTTTGGGAAGCTATAAAATATTTTATCAAATTTTCGAAATTCTGGTCAAAAAAGTTTTTGAAAAATTTAAAGAGTACACTATTGTCTGGGCGGGCGATTTTAACATAAATTTTTTACCCCAAAACTGTTATTTAACTAGGGAAGAAATACGAAACAAAAATGAAATGCTCGATTTACTTGGAACTTACAACTTGCAGCAAACAATTTTTGACATAACCAGACCAAATAAAAATAAAAAATCCTGCATTGACAATATCTTTGTAAACTCAAAAACATTTTTCAATGATAATATAATTAAAATAGGAATAAGTGATCATCATGCCCAGACAATATCAATAAATGTTTGCAGTAGTGACATTTTAAAAGATTCTTACTTCACGGGTAGAACATTTTCCAGAGGTAGGCTGTGTCAATTTCAAGAGGCAATTCAGGACTGTACATGGGCGACAGTGTTGGGGAGTGGAGATGTAGATGGGGCATACAACTCATTTATTACAACAACAACCTACTATCTGAATCTGATCTTTCCCAAAAAGAGGAAAAAAATAAAAGCAAACGGCATTTCTCATTGGCTAACCACAGGAATAAAAACGTCCATCAAAAATAAAAGAACAATGTTTGACCTCTATCTCTCAGGATTCGTGAGTAAAACAAAATACAAAATATACACAAAAATACTAAAAAGAGTAATAAAAAACGCAAAAAAACTATCAAACAAAACTCAAATTGAAAACTCTGAAAATAAAACCAAAACTACATGGAATCTTATAAATAAAATCACAAAAGCTCAAAATAAAAAACAATCAATTTTTATTCACTTCCAGGAAAAGGAATCTCCAAACTTTCTTAATCAGGTTAATAACTTCTTTTTAAATTCTTGTCCAAATAAGGCTCAAAACACACAAGGTTCCAATGATTGTTTAACCAAGAGTTTAACATACATAAAAAATAGCTTCAAGTTTACATTAACGAATCCTGAAGAGGTAGAAAATATTATAAATGGCCCAAAAAATAAAAAATAGGTTGGCATTGATGAGGTCCCTGTGAAATTGCTAAAACATGCTGCGCATATCATCTCGAAACCTCTCGCTCATATAATAAATCTCTGCTTCAAAACAGGAAAATTTCCATCTGCCCTTAAGTTTTCCATTGTTAAGCCCTTATATAAAAATAAAGGAGCCAAAAATGACATTAAAAACTATCGCCCCATATCACTATTGAGCAATATAAGCAAAATTTTCGAAAAACTAATGCACCAACAAATTACAGACTTCTTAGAAAATCAAAGCGTACTCTCAGACCAGCAGAAGGTTTTCGGAAGGGCAAATCAACAATTAGAGCGATATATCAAACAATTAATTAAATAATTAATACGCTCAATAGGAAACAAACAGCAGCAGCTCTATGTCTGGATTTGACTAAAGCCTTTGATAGTGTCAACCATGAAACTTTATTAAAGAAGCTGGATGCATGTGGCATACGAAACGTGGCACTGCAGCTGATTGGATCCTTTCAAGAGGACAGGTGGCAGTGCATAGAAGAAGTGAGCAGAGATGGGGAAAGGATAAGATCGGAATTTGGACGCGTAGACAGAGGCGTTCCTCAGGGCGCGGTCTTGTCTCCTCTTCTCTATATTCTATACACTAATGATATAACAAACATTATTCAAAATGACAAAATAGTGTTATTCGCTGACGATAAAACTGTAATATATGATGAACAAGACATACAAGTGACAAAAGTGAATATCCATAATGATCTCAGAAAATTAGAAAAATGGTTTGATTCAAATAGTCTAACACTAAACATAAATAAAACACAACTTATTCATTTCAAACCAAAATCATCAGAAAAACTGTGTATGGAGTATGGAGGAAATGACCTTGAGGCTCAGGACGCTGTGGCTTTTCTGGGAGTCACTCTAGACAATAAGCTGAGCTGGGAAGCTCACATTAATAATATTGCAGCAAAACTGAGTCAATTCTGTTACGCTCTCAGAATTATTAGAGAATCAGTGGGTCTCTCTGCATCTTTGACTTCTTATCACGTTTATGTACAGTCTCGTGTTAGATATGGTGTCATATTCTGGGGAAATTCAGCTTACGCTAATAGAATTCTTGTTTTGCAAAAACGTTGCTTAAGAACAATTCTAAATTTAAACCGCCTAGAAAGTTGCAGAACACACTTTAGTCAGTATAAAATTCATACGGTATACAACATTTATATTTATGAAAGCATCAAGTTTATTTTAAAAAACCCAGATCTTTTTGAAAATCAAAAAGTTGAACATAAATATGACACTAGAAAAAAACAAAACCTTAAAACAGATATCCCGCAGTTTAGCTATCTGCAGAAAAACGTAACATTTAACATTGTAAAAATATGGAACTCACTACCCATCACATTCAGACAACTGCCAATTAAACAAATTGATTACAAACTAAAGCAAATTCTGGAAAAATACTACAATGTTGAAGAGTTTTTCAGTGACCCAGACAAAGTAGAACTTTTAAGATAGATCAAAATATAGATATACAAAAGTACCTGACCAAAGCCTTACCCAAAAGTTATTTTATTCTCTTAGTTTGTCCACATCACGTTTGTCTTTTATATTGTATTTTTTAATTTCTGTGATTTACTCTTTTATGTTTTTTTTTTTTTTTTTTTTTTACGGATATGCGCACTCGCAAGGAAAATGTCCTATCACGCTCGAGAAGCGGCAAGTGCGCGGAAATGTCGGTGTATGTTGGTCTTGAAACGGTTCAGGTTGTAACCTGCAGGGAAAACCGTCGCAGGGAGTTTATTCCACAGCGATGCTGTTCTCCAGAGATATGAATTCTGATATAATGAGGTTCTTGGTGCCTCTAGTTTGACAGTAAATTCATGGTTACCGTCTGTTTGACGGGTTCGCCTGGTAGGCGCTACTCTCGGTGGAATCATACGTGCCAACTCTTCAGAGCATTTTCCATGATAGTACCTGTAGAAGAGAGACCATCCAAGTTACGAGTAAGTGCGGGGTCATTGATCAGCTTGATAGCTTGTTTTTGCACGGTGTTCAAAAGCATTAAGGTATGTTTGGGTGCTGCACTCCATATATGTGAGCAGTACTCCATAGTTGGTCGAATCTGGGCTTTGTAGAGTGTCAGCAATTGGCTTGGTGTGTACAGATGTCTTGTACGAAATAGCACCCCAAGCTTTTGGGACGCCCTTTTAGCAATATCTGCCACGTGACTGTGCCAAGACATGTTGGTCTCTGCAGTAACCCCCAAGATGTTCAACTGACTCTGTAATGTGACAGCACTTCCAGATAGCATGATGTTTGGCTCACCGGTGCTGGTCTTTTTTGAAAAGAGAGCTGCTTGGGTTTTCTGCGCGTTGAACTGTACAAGGTTTTTGTTACCCCGTCCTCTATTATCTCCAAGTCGTTATTTATCTGCGATATTTGAGTTAGTCTAAGATGATGGAATTCACGTGCGGAAAGACCTGTGGGTGGTATGAGTGAGGAGACTACATTGCCATCGTCTGCAAAGCAATAAAGTGGATTTACTGTTTTATCTATGAGGTCATTTATGTAAATCAGAAAAAGAGTTGGCGAAAGGATTGCTCCCTGTGGCACACCAGCATTTATTTCGTAAGAGTTGGAGTTCTGGCCATCCAGTGCAACATAAATGGATCTGTTCTTTAGGTAACTTTCAAACCAAGTGCAAAGTTTCGGCGATAATCCCATTGCTTTGAGCTTGTTGAGCAGATTTTCATGCCAAACTTTGTCGAATGCTTTAGATATATCTAAGGCAATTGTTCTTGTTTCACCCCGCAACTCAATCGCTTTTTGCCATAAGTGAGTGACGTATGTAAGTAAATCGCCAGTTGACCTATATTTTCGAAATCCGTATTGCTTATCGTTGATAATTTTGTACTTTTCCAAGTACTTGGTTAGGTGATTGTTCACAACTCTTTCCATTACTTTTGATATCACCGGAAGTAGAGCAATTGGTCTATAGTTTAACGGATCTGTCTTTTTTCCTTTCTTTGGAATGGGTTGTACTGCGGCAGACTTCCATGATGATGGATATACTCCTTGCCTGTAAGACAAATTGAATAATTTTGCGAAAGTTGGGGTGAGTTCGTTGGCGCAATTTTTGAGTACTATTGCGGGAATGCCATCCGGACCCATTGCTTTGTTTGTATCTAGCTTTTTAAGGGATTTTCGTATTTCTCTGTGACAAAAGGGTACCTCTGGCATACTATGGGAAACCCTTTCAATGAACGGTGGAGTTTTTCCGTTTGGCACTGTTAGGTTGGAGTTGGAGGAAAACATTTGGGCCAGCATATTATGTTATGTTAAGCTCATTAAAATCATCGTATTATTATTTCGTATTTGTGAATGTATGTAGGTATACCAAAACAATAAATGGTTAAATTTTATCGAAATAATATGTAAGTGAAGGTTCTGTCCAATTTATAGTATTAGAGTTTATAAGATTTTAGTTATAGTTACATGTAGTATTTTTATTATGACGTGATCTACGCCTGTAAGGGTAAAAAATGTATGTTTTTTTTTATACAGATCAAATAAAAGCAAAACTAAAACTAAACTAAATTGTAAGAAGCTCCTCGTTAATGACCAGCCCCAAGAATTAACTGCCGGAATGGAGCCCCACCGGGCAGCCCTCAATGGAAAACCCATCAAGGATACATTTACCAAAACACAAAAGCTTAGTTTTTTACCGGTGTGAAGTTAGCAGCCAAAACTTGGCAGCCAATTTGGCGGAAACGCCCGAACGACCAGTGGCGTAACATTGTTTTTTAATGCAAAATAAATTCAATAAATCATACTTAGACATCAAGTCTAGCTATGAAATTGATAGAGTACTATTTTAATATCATCTCCAATCCCCATTCGAAATCCCATTAACTCAAACCCCGTCGAAATATGAAAAACTACCCTTAACAAGTAAAAATGCATAAATATTCAGATTTTCGTATATTTTGCCAACTCGGACGTCGAGCCTTGCCATGAAATTAATAGGGTATTCTTTTACTACCATATCCAACCCCCATGCGAAATCTCATCAACTCAAACCCCGTCGAAATATGAAAAACTACCCTTTAAAGTAGTTTTTCCTTAGAGCATTTTTTCATATTTCGACGGGGTTTGAGTCGATGAGATTTTGCATGGGGGTTGGATATGATGCTGAAAGAGTACCCTATCAATTTCTTGGCAAAACTCGACGTCCGAGTTGGAAAAAAATACGAAAATCTGAATATTTATGCATTTTTACTTGTTAAGGGTAGTTTTTCATATTTCGACGGGGTTTGAGTTGATGAGATTTCGCATGGTGGTTGGATATGGTGCTAAAAGAGTACTCTATTAATTTCATGGCAAGACTCGACGTCCGAGTTGGAAAAAAATACAAAAATCTGAACATTTATGCATTTTTACTTGTTAAGGGTAGTTTTTCATATTTCGACGGAGTTTGAGTTGATGGGATTTCGCATGGGGGTTGGATATGGTGCTGAAAAAGTACCCTATTAATTTCATGGCAAGGCTCGACGTCCGAGTTGGAAAAAAATACGAAAATCTGAATATTTATGCATTTTTACTTGTTAAGGGTAGTTTTTCATATTTCGACGGGGTTTGAGTTGATGGGATTTCGCATGGGGGTTGGATATGGTGCTAAAAGAGTACTCTATTAATTTCATGGCAAGACTCGACGTCCGAGTTGGAAAAAAATACAAAAATCTGAACATTTATGCATTTTTACTTGTTAAGGGTAGTTTTTCATATTTCGACGGAGTTTGAGTTGATGGGATTTCGCATGGGGGTTGGATATGGTGCTGAAAAAGTACCCTATTAATTTCATGGCAAGACTCGACGTCCGAGTTGGAAAAAAATACGAAAATCTGAACATTTATGCATTTTTACTTGTTAAGGGTAGTTTTTCATATTTCGACGGGGTTTGAGTTGATGAGATTTCGCATGGGGGTTGGATATGGTGCTGAAAGAGTACCCTATTAATTCCATGGCAAGACTCGACGTCCGAGTTGGAAAAATATACGAAAATCTGAACATTTATGCATTTTTACTTGTTAAGGGTAGTTTTTCATATTTCGACGGGGTTTGAGTTGATGGGATTTCGCATGGGGGTTGGATATGGTGCTGAAAGAGTACCCTATTAATTTCATGGCAAGGCTCGACGTCCGAGTTGGAAAAAAATACGAAAATCTGAATATTTATGCATTTTTACTTGTTAAGGGTAGTTTTTCATATTTCGACGGGGTTTGAGTTGATGAGATTTCGCATGGGGTTTGGATATGGTGCTGAAAGAGTACCCTATTAATTTTATGGCAAGACTCGACGTCCGAGTTGGGAAAAAATACGAAAATCTGAATATTTATGCATTTTTACTTGTTAAGGGTAGTTTTTCATATTTCGACGGGGTTTGAGTTGATGGGATTTCGCATGGGGGTTGGATATGGTGCTAAAAGAGTACTCTATTAATTTCATGGCAAGACTCGACGTCCGAGTTGGAAAAAAATACAAAAATCTGAACATTTATGCATTTTTACTTGTTAAGCGTAGTTTTTCATATTTCGACGGAGTTTGAGTTGATGGGATTTCGCATGGGGGTTGGATATGGTGCTGAAAGAGTACCCTATTAATTTCATGGCAAGACTCGACGTCCGAGTTGGAAAAAAATACGAAAATCTGAATATTTATGCATTTTTACTTGTTAAGGGTAGTTTTTCATATTTCGACGGGGTTTGAGTTGATGAGATTTCGCATGGGGGTTGGATATGGTGCTGAAAGAGTACCCTATTAATTCCATGGCAAGACTCGACGTCCGAGTTGGAAAAATATACGAAAATCTGAATATTTATGCATTTTTACTTGTTAAGGGTAGTTTTCCATATTTCGACGGGGTTTGAGTTGATGGGATTTCGCATGGGGGTTGGATATGGTGGTAAAAGAGTACCCTATTAATTTCATGGCAAGACTCGACGTCCGAGTTGGAAAAATATACGAAAATCTGAATATTTATTAATTTTTACTTGTTAAGGGTAGTTTTTCATATTTCGACGGAGTTTGAGTTGATGGGATTTCGCATGGGGGTTGGATATGGTGGTAAAAGAGTACCCTATTAATTTCATGGCAAGATTCGACGTCCGAGTTGGGAAAAAATACGAAAATCTGAATATTTATGCATTTTTACTTGTTAAGGGTAGTTTTTCATATTTCGACGGGGTTTGAGTTAATGGGATTTCGAATGGGGATTGGAGATGATATTAAAATAGTACTCTATCAATTTCATAGCTAGACTTGATGTCTAAGTATGATTTATTGAATTTATTTTGCATTAAAAAACAATGTTACGCCACTGGTCGTTCGGGCGTTTCCGCCAAATTGGCTGCCAAGTTTTGGCTGCTAACTTCACACCGGTTAGTTTTTTTGGGATTTAAAGATAGTAAGCTTGACCTAAGCCAATGATTCACGTTCTCAAGATATGTCGACAAGGTCATGTGCCAGAGAACTGAGAAGAGTGGTATTATCATCTGCAAATAGTGTGAATTTCCCCTGAACATCAGTCGTTAATGTATAGAAGAAAAATCAGTGGTCCCAGAACAGAGCCCTGCAGGACTCCCCAGGCCACCGAACGGTATTCGGAGTACTCAGAGCCCACAAGCACTCGTTGACGACGACCCGTCAGATAAGACGAGAACCAGGTTGATGCCACGCCTCTAAAGCCATAATGGTAGTAGAGCTTACGAAGCAGAATTTTGTGGGTGACACAGTCAAACACTTTTGACAAGTCACAAAACACTGCGGCGGAAACCCCAATACCGTTAATCTGGCATTACAGTTCATAGAGAAATGTCTGTCAACCTAGCATGAAAACCCCAGCAGAATTCGAAAAAACTTAGTGGAGAATTAGTTGCTATTTTGTTGCTAATTATTTACCATATTTTTGATTTTTTTACTCTTGCCGATTTTGAAATAATGCGACCCTGCTAGCTTGATATCAAGCTAGCAGAAATATTTTCAATTTCCTGGCAGAATTCGAAAAATTTTTGGTAGAGAATTTGTTGCTATTAATTGCTAATTATTTACCATATTATTATTTTTGATTTTTTCACTCTTGCCGGTTTCGAAAAAATGCGACTCTGCCAGCTTGAGATAAGAGATAATCAAACCATGAATTGTTGTCCTGTCAATGAAATGCAAGTTCAATTGGTGAAAAATGGTAATCATTTAAAGAGGAAGTTATTGAAAACATTTACAGCCAATTGCTCAAAGCCCAATACCAAACTTGCTCAACTAGAAGTAGCTTACCAAAGTTCTAATTTCTGTAGCTATCACTCGTAAAAAAAAAAGTAAATTCCTTTGGAAAGTTTATAAGTGCATAAAGGGACTTTTCTAGAACCTGTGGCGTGACTGAAGGGCACGATCAGAAGGCTATAAATAGTTGTTGGTTCTTACGAAATTTAATAATTTGTACACTAATCAATTATTGGAAAATTCGGTCAAGAATGCTCACCAAACTCGAAATGCTTATGTAATCATTATTTTTTTTAATAGCTTATTCCTCAATGGTAAATATTCTACTGCCGAATTCCGAATGACGAATATTAAAATAAAATAAGAAAAGAAAGGAACAAGCTTGTTTACATTACCCTGGTCCCTTTTTTTATTACTTCATAGTGATGCTTCATCAATTGGGTATAAAAAGCCTAGTCCAGACCTACAAACATTTGCACGCCAACATTTAAAACACTAGGTCATGAGCGCGCTTTGCGCGCTTCTTTTTCAAAATCAAGTCCATCAAAATAAATATAAAATGGAAAATATTTATTAGGTGTTGTACGAAAAATAGCAAAATTTTTGATTTAGACCGAAATTATGGACCAACTGATTGTTACCTAGCAGGTATTTTCTATTTTCTAGTGCATAGAAAGTACCTGCTAGGTAACAACCAGACGTTTACCAATCAGTCCATAATTTGGCCCTTAAATGTACATTATACATTAAATGTAACAGTGAGATAAGTTGTAGATCATTTTAGTGAAGAAATTTCAAATGCGATGGATGGAGTTGTGACCAATTATTTTGGTATGGTATATCATAATGATTTTAAATCGATCACATTTCTTGAATGTACAGTGTGCGTATGTCCAGTACATCTTATTCTGTTTTATGGAACTCGTAGGTATCCATTTTTCGAAGTGGTTCAATTGAAACTACGAGATATCGAGTCTTAAAATTATTTTGCATTTTCATGAAGTTCCTTTTTTTTGATTAGGTCAGTTATTGAAGTCTACTCGATCAACATCTTATTGCCAACAATCTAACAATTTATTTTATTAAAAAGATTTTAAATTCAATTGCTCAATTATTCAACTTATATTTTTTGTTTGTACGTAGTAGACTTAAATTTTAAATGCGATGAAAGTAATTGGTGAATTATTACTTTTGCGGTACATCGTAATGACTTTAAATCGATCACATTTTTTGAATATACGGGTGTGCTATATATTATATATATGTGCATATGTCCTTATCTTATTCTGTTTCATGATGGAACTCGTAAGTATCCAAGGTTTAAAGAGTGCTAAGTCTTTAGGTTGTTCTCCGTTATTTTCAATCATTCATCTTTATCGTGTTTAGATTTTTGTCTTGTGATCTTCAAATATCTTGTAAATAAGTTGTAAAGATCTGCTGAAATCACCTATGACTGCAAAATTTCAAAATTAAATTATCAAAAAAAAAATTCTTGAAAAACATGGTTTTTGACAACTATCCTATCAAATGTTTGTCCTTGAGATTTGTTAATAGTCTTCGTTAGAACGTAAAGGGGTAGACGTTTTCGCAGTAGAGTGTTATTCGATTTATGAACACTATTTCTCCCTATTTATCTACAGTCAATATTTCACAGCGTAACAGATTATCCCCAAGTTCCAGAACTAATAGCCTTGTACCATTGCAAAGACCTGCACTGATGCTTAGATTTCTAATAAGCCTAACAATAGAATTCATTCTAAATCATAATTCATGGGACGGAAAGTTCGGCGGATTTGGCGAATTTGAATATTTTGGAAGAATAGCATCATTTAGATCACCATTATCACAGTTATCGACACTATCTATACTGGTGTAGAGTTTTCCGGTCTTGACGTCCAACAGTTCGACAATTTATTCGTTTATTTCTTCGACATCAACATTTCTTGCAGAAAGCATTGCAAATTTGGTCAAGTCCCTGAATCTTCCTTCTTTTAGTACTTCTCCATAGATGTTTTCAACAACATCCGAATTATCAATACATTTCTCCAGCAATTTTAGATTGTCGTTGGAATCATTTAGTGTTCATTATCGCATAAAAGTGGCTCAATTTCAGCAATAACGTGCCTAATGTGCCTTTAAAGCGGCAACCGTTCGAGGTTTGTCAACATAGACTTTAGATTTTAGAAAGCCCAGAGAAAAAAATCCAGTGACGTTAGGTTGGCCAAATGTGGATTCTGAAGGACGATCGTTGACACCATAAATTGCATGGTGTGCACGAAACGTTTTCCGAATGGAACATTGGTTTTGATAATGATAATAATTTTTAACAATTTCGACGCGTTGCTCAATCGCGTAGCGCTCCATGATAAAATGCAGAGACTAATCGAATACGGCTGTCAAAGATAGCACCTGTGTGACTATCGAGTTCGTCATGGGCTATTATCAAACATCGAGCGTTACTATTGGAAAACCCTATACATACCTAGATTCTTCTATTGGACATCGAAAAATATTTAAACCACTTCCTGGCTTTGAAAAACAACCATCTACAGAGCAATATCTAATAGCACAGCTAATAGGCA
The DNA here is from genome assembly GCA_917834065.1 of Ceutorhynchus assimilis. NCBI lineage: Eukaryota > Metazoa > Arthropoda > Insecta > Coleoptera > Curculionidae > Ceutorhynchus > Ceutorhynchus assimilis. The sequence continues at coordinate 87,438,883 of OU892277.1, forward strand.
TATTGTCAGAGATTTGTCACGTAAATAAAAAATTCACAGTCCTTCACAAAGATGCAATCGAGGAGAACATCGAAAATGCTGAAGCAAACTTCAACGCAAATGCTTGTGATTATTGTGAGCTTTAAGATCAGCGAAAACTCAACACTTTCCAGATTTTCCAGAATTTTTCCGAACTAATCCAGAAATTTCCATACCTTTTCCAGAAATTTCCAGACTTTATGCAGACTTTTCCAGACTTAGCTACACTTTTCCAGACTTTATCCAGACTTGTAGCGATTTCTCCAGACCTTATCCAGCCTTTTCCAGACGTTTCCAGAATTTTCCAGGCTTTTCCAGACTTTTCCAGATTTAGCTAGACTTTTTCAGACTTTATCCAGACTTATCAGACTTTATCCTGACTTATCTAGATTTCTCCAGACCTTATAGAGCCTTTTCCGGACCTTTCCAGAAATTTCCAGGCTTTTTCAGACTCTATCCAGACTTTTCCAGACTTAGCTAGACTTGTAGCGATTTCTCCAGACCTTATCCAGCCTTCTCCAGACGTTTCCAGAATTTTCCAGGCTTTTCCAGATTTAGCTAGACTTTTCCAGACTTTATCCAGACTTGTAGCGATTTCTCCAGACCTTATCCAGCCTTTTCCAGACGTTTCCAGAATTTTTCAGGCTTTTCCAGATTTAGCTAGACTTTTCCAGACTTTATCAGAATTATCAGACTTTATCCTGACTTATCTAGATTTCTCCAGACCTTATAGAGCCTTTTCCGGACCTTTCCAGAAATTTCCAGGCTTTTTCAGACTTTATCCAGACTAAGCTCGACTTTTCCAGAATTTATCCAAACTTATCCAGACTTGTCTAGATTTCTCCAGACCTTATCCAGCCCTTTCCTGACCTCTCCGAACTTCTTCCAAACACTTACCCGACTTCAATTATGTATAAGTAATTGCCAATCTATGAGTCACCCCTTAATGTGTGCAAAAGCAGTGACAACCTTGAACTAACATCTCGATTTTATATTCAGATTACATGAAAACTGTTTAAAAACTGTAAGCTTTTAAAATGTGTTTGCAAACATTTGTTTGAAAACATTTAAACAAATGTTTAAGGTTTTTGTGTCCCGTCAGGATGGGAAACTTTGTTTTTATACTCACTTTTGAAGCAAGTCTGGACGCGTTCAAAGCAAATGTTTGTTGTTTTAAGCAATCGTTATCATCGGTGATGCTATTTGGTGACATGTTTTTGCCTTTAGTCTGAACGTAATTGCTATACTTTGCCTAAAAACTAAATATTCTTTGAAACAAAACACCTACACATGTGTATAAATGTTTTGTTTACAGGCAAATGTTTCCAAACATTTTGTTTGTGGGCAGTTTATGTAGGTCTGGACTAGGCTTAGATAAATAAATCCTTGCTGAAATTTCAGATTGCTTCGAAAATGTGTTGAAAAACCTGGAATAATTCTGATTTTGAGAATGATCATTATTCAAAGGCAAAAATTGCCAAAACAATTATCATTATTTTTTTATGTAGGTACCTACTAACTACTTATCATATACATAAAATATTATGTACTGGGTACTGGTATTCCTATGTAGATGTATACTAAAATGATAAAATTTCAAATTTTTTTATGTTGAGCTTTTGTGTCTAAATGATCATTCGGGACCCCCCAAACTCCATACACTAAAGTATTCTGAGATTTGAAGCTGAAATCTATGAGAAAACGCACTCAGAAAATTGAAAAATTGATAATTTCACCCCAAATAAAACGCGATTTTATTTCTGGAACTATAAGTCCAAATTATTATGAGCTGAAATTTACAGGGATTGTAGTCCTTCACTTGGATAAGATGCGATGAAAATTTCAGCTTTCTATTTATATAAAAAAAAAAGTTACGACCTTTCAAAGTTTTCAGAAATCTAGATAGATAACCTCAGACCTTAGTACTAAAATGATGAAATTTCAAATTTTTTTATGTTGAGATTTTGTGTCCTAATGATCCCTTGGGATCCCCCCAAACTTAATTATTCCGAGATATGAAGCCGAAATCTAAGAAAAAAGGCACTCAGAAAATTTAAAAATTGATAATTGAAAATACCCTGATAGTGCTAGCTTGATATCAAGTTAGCACTACCAGCGTCACCCGATATACCTACAGAAGTGTTATTAAGTGCAAAGTGTCTTAAGGTCTCTCTACTCAAGTATGGTGTAATGGTCGATATTCTGGGTTTCTATAGATCGCCTTCAACAAAAATAGAAGATTTTATAAGTGATTTGGAGCCCATATGCAAGGATCATACAAAAGACCCGAACCGAGTATATATTTATATTTTGGCTGGAGACTTTAATATTAATATATTGAATACAATACGTTGGTGGATTACGAAGTACAATTAACAAGAATGAAACTGCCCCGCTTTAAAATTGTAGGCTATGAAGGGCAACTTGATGAGGGTGAAATTGCCGACACCATACGAAGCTAAAATAAATTTATCAACGAAGAAGGTGAGCTCAAAATAACTTACATCAAGAAACTCAAGCATAAGAAGACTCCAACAATACATGGTGAATGTACCGCCAGTTTGTTCCATAAATTCATCAATTCGGCGAAAGTCTTCATTGAATAAGAAAGATGCCCAATATATATGAAGATATCTCTGTGCTGCGATGATTCAGATGCCAGGAGCATTTTCATAAGAATAGTGATTGCCCAAATAAGATCACATGTGAAATCTGTGCTGACGAACACGACTTCAAGGATCAGGAAGCAGTGAGTTAATTGTATTAAAGCAAATTCTAAATACAATGTAAGTAACTCATAACATTGAACACACAGGAAATGACCCCCTCTATCCTACACTCCAATATCTGTTACAGATTCAAAAAAGCAAAATAGACTATGGTGATGGCCTGTGAACAGCAAGAAAGTAGTGTACTGAATGAACTGGATCGACTACAAACTGATATTCAACAGGAAGCTATTGACTGTAATTTGCTTCATAATAGACTTTGCCTCGGACTTTGCACAAAGAATCAAGTATTTAACGTGTTACACCTGAACATACGCAGCATTCGCAAAAACTTCAATGAATTCTTGGCCTGGTTGAATCCAGGCTACAAACTCAATTTCTGCAACATTATTGTTTTGAGCCAATGCTGGCGTGTGAATGAGAAGTTTGACCATCCAGGTTTTGAAATGTTTTACGATGGTGCTATCTTAAAGAAAAACGACGGGGTAATTGTTTTTATTGAGGCAAATTTATCCAATACTATGTTAACTAAATCATGCGTAACCATTACAGAGATTGTTATTGAAATAGAAAAGATCAACTTTGAAATTACCTGTCTTTATAGACCTCCATCAACACAATCTCAGTGTTTTCTTGAGGACATTGAGGAGTATTTTCCTTTTAATTTTAATATTTTTTTTTTTGATTCTTTTAATTTAAAATCTGTCTACATTTTTCTACACTCTTATACAATCTTCATGAAATCTATATTAAATAAGTACCTACTCATAATCTTATGACCGAAGAAGCAATAAAAAATATCGCGAAAGCTTTCAAGAGATAAAAGAGTCATTTTTCTTTTAATAACTGGCTTCATCCACACTAATAATAACATATTCATATAAAGATTTAAGCCATGATAATACCTAATATTTATTAACCTATTTAGATGGTCCAAATGAATGTACTATTAATAATAATACAAACTAGTTAACTAATACCGAACTGTAAATTTCTTGCTTCAATATATAAAATAAAAAAATAAAAATATGTAATGCCTTATGATGACTAGTAATATTTTATAGATTTCCAATGAATTGAGTTAATGCACCTAGATGCTTGAAACATCTGTATGCGCATTGTGCTTTCACATTAACATTAACACTTTCACGACCACGCGTCACACATATGTGACAAGCAGTTTTTGTCAGGAACTGATGTCACACAAGAGTGACAATGACCCTTCAATGATTGAATGCAAATAACTCCCGGGCGGTTCAACGGCGACAGATGTGTTTTGGCATCAGTTTCTAGGACTGTTTGGCACACATTTGTGTCGCATGGTTTCAGGATTGGATAATCTGTTTCAGTCATAAGATTGTGGCAGCTTTGGTTCATATCTCGATTCATATCATCTCCCAACTAATGCGGATTTCTGTTATTTCTAGAATCTCCTACTGGAGTTTCACGTTACAAGGTAACACTCACTGGATATTGAACAATAATTATCGCCTATACAGCGTAGCCGAGAGTCTAGAACAGCTAACAGTTTATGTCACACATGTGTGTCGCACGGTTTGCCATCGTGACAGTTGGTAAATTTTAATGGAAAACTTATCGGAAACCGATGTCACATATATGTGACAATGAATGTTATTACAAAAAATATATAACAAAACACATATAACCTGTAAAAAATGTATAATTTCTGTCAAAAGTTATGCTACCCAAAAAAACGCGGTTGGTTTCGAGCATCGTCAAATTTCATAATAGTGGTCGTGAAAGTGTTACGCTAATGCCGTCATATTCTTCTCCCTTGCCTAGGACATGATGTCTATACCAGTCACCCTAATTTTCTTCTATAAGCAAATAACGGCTCTAGCCGTCTTTGATCCCATATAACTACATGTATTTTCAATTTATTAGTCCTGCCACAGGGTCTATTCACCTCAAAATTGTCCAGTTCACGGCGAAAAAACCAATTTACCACACCAAACATTATGGAAATACAAAAATTGACATTCTAAGCACAACATACTTTTAGAAATTGTCCGCGAACCTGTTTTAAAAATTTTAAAAAAAATCAAAATGTCTCAAAAGGCGTATTCAAACTAGCTTACTTCGATCTCATAAATCCTTATAAAGTTGCAGAAAACACTACAAAATTATAGTTGAAAAAGCATATTTATTTTCAAATAAGCTCTCGGACTAAAATCCTATCCTTCCAGCGGATTGTTTTTCGGGCGGGTAATCAAAACATCGATGTCAAAGCCGAAATCTAATCTTTCAGACATGCAGGTAAATTGAAAAATATATTTTCATTTCAATCAAAAGAATATGATTGAGTGAATAGAAAATCAATCAAAATCAAAACAAAACAAGAACCCTTATCAAAAATCTGAATTAAATAAAAAGATCAACATCCACTTTTAAAAATAAACTCGAAAACAAAAAGATACTGTTGTGAAACCCAAAAACGAAATGGATCTGAACCTGGCTAACAAACGAAATCCGAGTGCATTCTCCAGTTTTTTGTGGTCTATTTTCATAACCTTTTATGTTACGGAAGCTCTGAGGGGGCCCTTGCAAATATAGAAAATTTTTAAAAAAATTACATTCATTCATGTCTTAATTTGTCAAAGAAGAAATGCCGAGAGAAATGCCATGAACATTAGGCAAGCCTAGTTAGTTTATAAAGTAGCCAAAGCCTTGGCTATTTTGTGTAACTATACTATATCCATGGAACCAAAAAAGCGGGCCAAAACACTTTCCGTGCGTGATCGAAGCATGATCGGCACGTGGCTTTGCATCTATTGGGCTAAAATAAACAAACCCCTCACGCTGGCCAATCGGATTTACCTGCAATCTGTAGGGGACTTCCAAGGTAGGGGAACTTATTGCTTTTGGCCTAATCGTTACAGGGTCGCTGTTACATTTTACGGGATATTTAGTAGTGATTTTTTTTATTAGTTTTAAAGTTTTAAATTATTAAAATGTCGGATGAAGAAGCTGCTAATATGTGTTTCAACACTCCACCTCAAAAGAGACCAAAAAAAGTGCCTTTCAATAGTAATGAAAAAAATTTAATTATGAACATTTACAAAAATGAAGTCGAAGCAAATCCCGAATTGTTAGTTGATGAAATCGTGCGAAAAGTAGGAAACATTGCTGGAGTGTCTCCAAGTGGTGTTTATGCCGTTATGAGAGAATCTAAACAAAAGCAATTATTTTCGGATTTAAAGCCATACCCCTTACGAAAGAAATTTATTGACAAGGTAGACGATTTTGATAAAAAACGCTATCAGAAGGAAAGTACATCAATTATTTTCCGGAACCAAATGCCAACAATAGATTCAATTCTCAAAGATGTAAATGATGATCCTGATCTACCAGATTTCAAAAGGTCGACATTCCACAAGTTGTTGAAAGAATTAAGTTTTAAATTTAAAAAAAGAGGGAGAAATAGTTTGTTGCTCGAGAAACCAGAAATTGTATTGTGGAGACGAGATTATTTAACGAAAATACGGGCATATAGAAGAGAAAATAGGAAAATTTACTACCTGGATGAAACGTGGGTGAACGCAGGCCACACTAAGTCTAAAATTTGGGTTGATGAATCCGTAGGTTCTTCAAGGCAAGCCTTCTTAGATGGCCTCTCAACTGGGTTAAAGAACCCATCAGGTAAGACCTTATTAAACTCTTAACCTTAACGTGTGTGTCTGTGAACAAGATAATTTGCATTTGGATTAGGTATTGATTTGAAATTTGGTATAGTCTATTTCATTGCTGTTGATAGCAAAAATCGAGGATTAGGGCCATAAAGTAATTGTATTCTACTTGGTTTACAATAACTTTATGGCCTAAACCTCGATTTGTAGGTACCAAAACCTATTAGTAAGCGATGGTCAAAAAGGGTCTAAAATTACTTGTTAGCTATGAAAAATAGACCCACAGTATGTATCTACCTGTGTATTTTCCAAGAAAGTTTATTATTAATTATTTTCTGTATTCATTAAAATCGTAGAGAATTGGAAGGGTTTCATCTTACCGTTCGATCAATTAGTTAAAATTCAGGTAACAACGAAAATGTGTTGGTATAGTATGAAATGTTAAGTTCAATTCAATTCAATTCAATACGTTTATTAATTCCATTTTGGGTTAAATTCATTCAATACGACAATACAACTAATATTGGTTTACAATGGAACTAAAGGGCCTTTTTGGCAGCCTCCCCAATGAAGATCATCAGGGTGCTGATGTTGTCTTTGGTAACTGGTTTTCGATTATTTGTGTTTGGTTGGACACGATTAAATCAAATTTTTTTTTTGTCTGCCTCGCAGCACATTTTATTCAGGAAATAGTCCAAAAAATATGTTTTATGCATGTAAATATTCTGTTTCAACTAAAACAAAATAAATCTTGTTTCAGGAAAAGGAAAAAGGTTGATAGTGTGTCACATAGGAAGCGAAACCGGGTTTGTACCCGACGCCTTGTGGGCCTTTGAGTCGAAGAAAACGGGCGACTATCATGAGGAAATGGACGGCAAATCGTTTGAAAATTGGTTTACCAACATAATTCCAAACCTAGAAGAAAATTGTGTAATTGTTTTAGACAACGCCCCATACCATTCAAGAAAAGCTGAACAAATTCCAACTACAGCCACAAAAAAAGCCCTAATTCAAGACTGGTTGCGTTCGAAAAGTATACCATTCGAGGATAGCATGATAAAAGTACAACTTTTGCAGAAAGTGAAGGAACATAAAACCAAATATAATAAATACATTGTCGACGAAATTGCTAAAGCACATAATAGAGTAGTATTACGTCTTCCCCCTTATCACTGCGAGCTCAACCCAATAGAGCTTATTTGGGCGGACATAAAAAACTATGTTGCAAACAAAAATGTTACTTTTAAATTTTGCGATCTTAAAAATATTTTCAGTGAAGCTGTTTTGTCTATCACTGCTGAAAAATGGAATAATTGCGTAGGACATGTAAAAGATAAGGTAGAAGTGAAAATGTTAGAATTAGATCACATAGTTGATGAATTAGTTGATAGAAATCCGATAATAATTAATCCTAATGAATCTTCTAGCAGTTCTTCGGATTCTGAGTAACTGGACTAAAATGACAAAAGTATTTATTATTTTATCATTATTTTTTATTATTTTTGCGCTAGTATTAAATAAACATAATTTTGAAATCGAAAACTGTTAACCCGTTTATCAATTGTCCTCCTAAAATAGAAATGTCCCCATTTTTTTGTACTTCATTAAATGTTATATGTATATACAAAATGGTTTTTGTTTTTCTTTATTAGTTAACCTTTGAGTAATTTTTCCATACCTAGTCGCATATTAGGTATTTAATAAAATTTGATAAAATTTCGATGGTCCCTAAGTGCGAGTGCGACTCTGTACAAGCACATCTGCCCAGGCCTCACTGAGGGATCACGTGCACTATGCATGACAATGTTTTGGTGCACTCCGTAGCTTCGTTGGATTTAGTATAGATAGGTATTATGGATTTTATATTAGCCAGGTTGTCTTTTCTTTTATCTTTAACTGGATAAGATATAAACTAACCAGCTATTTTAGTTTTCTTATAATTTCAAGTAAATAGCCAGTACCGAGGCCAGTACTCTTGGTTAGTTTACAAACTAGTTACTATTTTAGTGGAAATTGAGTTTTCTATCAAAATAGCCAATGTGTTGAGTGTTGGATAGTTTATGTTTGCACAATAGCCGTTACATATTATAGGTACAAAGCTACTCACTACAAAATAATAAAATCTTACCATGACGATTAGAAGAACTATTTTCTACACACTACTGTGGTGTAACTGAGACCTCCCCTAACAAAACAAAGTAACTAAGTAATGGATATAAACACCCCCAACAAGGATTTCTATTTTTGAAGGCGACAATGACCGTGAAAATTCAAATTAATAATTATTCCATTATAGTAACGACTCAACGACAAAATTTGAAATTATTGAAATTAATGATAAACGATAAAAATTGTCCCACGGCTTGGGCAAGGGCAAACAAACCGATTCGTTCAAAAATAATCAAAAATCTAACCTAAAACCAAACACTGGCAAACACCAAACCAAAGCGGTAGTTTGGAGAGCCGTAATCACGTGACCAGCGAGCGCACAGAGCAGTTAAACAAACACATAAACGAACGTGAATGAGCCTGCATCTAGTACACTTTTTAAATAAACGTACGGTAAATTTATGCTCGGTGAACTCAGATCAAAACGCACGGTAATTCAGTACTGAATGAGGTCTTCAATACGCCAGTGACGTCATTATTTACTGGATCGACTCTAGCCAAAAAGCCAAGAAAAGTACGTTAAACCACAAGAGGAGAGGATTTAGTTACAACGGCGATTTTTTTCCGCTAGTTTAGCGCGAACGCATGCTGCAGTAGTGACGTCACCTGGCCCATTCGAAACATATATGTTTCATGCGTTATTGGTGTAGGAGGATAATATGTTTTAGCCATTCGATGATGTTATTTTGGCTTTTTTTTGTAATGCAAAAAATTTCGACAAATCTAATATAAAATAGAACATTACCATATGAATTTTGGTCAATAAGCATTAAGCAATCATCAGTTGCTCGTAAAAATATTTTTAATTTATATTTGGACAATTGGACATATATCATTACGAAATAATTTGAGCATTAAGTCAAAACAAAAATAATTATAGGAGCCTTATGAACATGTTATAGGTTCTTTCATTAGAGGATGTCCCAAGTCCTTATATTCGTATTTTGAAAATCTTTAAATAGAAGTAAGCACTTTTCCGTAATTTAGTTATCAATGTATTAATTTAAAAAGCTAGAGTGATTCTAAAATTATTGGAAAAATTGAAACGTAATTCAGATTTTTGACTTGTTATTATTAATACTAGAGTAGAAAAGCAATAACCAGACCAAAAATTAAATGATCAAACAAAATATTTGTATTGAGTGGGCCAGAGTACGTCAGGCTCCCGGTCATTAACCTTTTGCGGTCGGCTATCGCACTAGCGGATCCACGGGGGGGTGGGGCAAAAGGGGGTAATTACCCCACCCCCCCCCCAGAGAGGCGTAAAAAAATTTATTTAATGAAAAAACACACAAATTATTTTTTGGAGGTTTAAAATGCGTTTTGGGCGTGGCACCCGAAAAAAATTTCTGCCTCCGGCGGCACCTGTGGGGCTTCACCTACTTGGTCTACTTTGGGTGTGAACCCCTTCAAGTATAGACCACGAGCCGTTACTGGTTGAGAAGCACTACCCAGGGCCGTAGCCAGGGGTGGGGGGCATTTTGGGGCAATAATGCCCTATCTTTCAAATGATCATGCGCATGCCCTATTGTCGTTCGTCGATTTTTAACTGACACTGTCCGTATGAGGAACGAGGGGGTGTTTCATATGACAAAAACGTATATATATGTATATGTATATAAAGTATATGCCCTATGTCAAAGTTTTCACGCCCTATCACAATTTTTAACTCTTTAACGGCCTTGGCACTACCACCCCAGGATGGTGCTCTAGATCCGCCACTGGGCTATCGGCTAATTAACGAACGCAGCGCTCAAGGATAATACACACCACTACTACCACTACACTACTACACTCCTCATAAGGGCCGTGTAGAACAAATCACCAGTTGTGACGCCAGGCGACATGTCGTTTCTCACCGTGACGTAGGCTGTTTGCACCACAGGCTATTATTCCGCGGGCTTTTGCTTTATGCATACTTGGTTTTACTTTTACTCATCGAGGTTTCACTACAATAAATAACATTCTAAAACAACTCATTTTCAGATCTCGTTTGCATCTCCGCTTTGCCTATTATGTTAATCAAAATTAAATGATATTTTTCATCATAAATTTAAATTCTAATCTAGAACCACTGGCGCAAACAGCTGAAAACTTAGTTAATGACGTCGACAATAGTGATACACCAATATAGCCGCAATTACCAAAGCGAGGCCGATAAGCAATCCTCAGTAGTGTGTATTATCCTTGCGCAGCGCGCGTTATTTCTGAACTCGAGCCTGAAAACTGTACCTGTTTTTCCAGCCGCTTTCCATTGACAAACTCTAACGTGCTCCAGACCCGTAGCTTCACACTCTGGAACGCCAAAAAAACTGTTGTTTGAATGGACCGCACCCTACTTTAAGCGTCGTGTTTTTGATGCTCCCATAAAATTGCTGGTGCTTGAGCCGTCAGGGAGAGGAAACACAAACAGTTCAGTTACGCGAAACTCTAATGCACAGGAACGTCTATAAGTAGTCCGGGGTGCTCTAGAGGAACTGGGAGTGCTTAAAAGTGCATCGCTACGATTTAAGGTCGCTACTGGAAAGCGACGCAGCAAAACAAGTACGCTGTTGAAATCGGAACGGCAAATGTATTCAGTACTGGCAGTTGATATCGGTAAATACCCTTTCCCTCTCGCCTCTCAACAGAAGCTGGGGTTCGGGATGGCCGAGTCGGGCTGTTGGGGCCGAAAGAATGCGAAAACTTTCGCTGGAGATGACGTCAGCTGCAGCCCTTTATTGTTGCGTTTACTATGTGAATGCATCAATCATCATTGAATGCATATTGAATCATTAGGACAATCTTGTGTGTTTTTGACAAACAGAGAATCATATTAATTATGAAACATTTTGGCCAAGGGTGATTATCATGCTATTGGTATTTGGCTTTTAAATATTTATCTGTAATTCATTCTAATAACCGTTCTCAGCTTGCAAAAATTTGAATTAAATTGTGAATCTTTTTCCGTTTTGAATATTTATAGTTGTATTCCTTTCACACCTAGGAGGAGCTCCGGAACAGCTCCTGGGCTTTACGCGCTTATTCCTTTCGAAAAGTGTTTGTTGCACTTGAGCGCTCAAGCCCGAATCAAACCATTTAAATGCATGAAAACCAGCGCATCTGTTCCTTTCAAATCGAGGTCCACTAACACCGGAGCGAGTAGCCCAGTGTTTTAAACTCTTGAAAGGAATACAACTTATCTTGCCAAGTTTTATTCCTGCTGTCAGTAGCTACGGAATGGTTCTCGATCCGAGTTGACTCGCTGCGAGTACGTTCGAAATGGCTATTCCGAAAAAAGATAAAGGATTCGATTTCAGGGATGTCGATTTTTCACGATTCAGAACCGAAACCTTAAAAATCGATTCTGAAAAAAATCGGTCATACAAAAATCGATTCTTGAAGAATCGATTTTCGATTCTGGCATTGATATTGTTGGTCAGAAAACTCGAGTAACTTGACAAAAATATGTATAGTCTTTTCCCAAAAACGTTTGAATTAATAATAAATTCTTAAATCGGACAAAATTTAAAAAAAAATCTTCATAAAACAAAAATAAATATACATATAATATCGAAATAAAAAATTAAAAGTACTCATGGAGATCAAAAAATGGTTAGGATCGATTCAAGGGAAAAAGAATCGATTTAAAAAAAAATCGATAGTGAAAAAATCGATCTTCAAAAGTATCGATTAAAAATCGACATCCCTGTTCGATTCGTATCGGACATTCGTAATCGAGCCATGGAGAGTTGGAGTGGCGATTTTATGCCGTGACCAAATTGCTTCTGGAGTAGATTAGTGAAACCGAACCGAACGGCCAGGCTACGTTTCGAGTTTCTTAACTTAACTTAACCCTATAACAACTGACAAATTATTATTCTTGTATTAGGCAATCCAACCCACGTGACACTCAAGAAGGCGTGGCGGTCACACATGGGCCAAAAAACACAAAAAAAAAATCTAGTTTCTGCCCGATTTAATAGTTTAGGTACCTAGTCAACAAATATTTTATTAAAATAATCAAAATCAAAGTTGCAAGCAAAACTCTATCAAAATGTTTAAAATACGCATAAAAACATATTCAAAACAAACTTGCTTGGCTGCCACGCCATATTGAATTTTCCTTTATGACAGATGAATTGGATTGCCTAATTAAAAATCAACCTTTTGTACGTGTTTTCTATTTCTTTTGTTATTTTTGTGGTTGTGTGTAGATTATTCCATACAAAAATAACGAAATGAACTTTGTGTATTTGGTGCCTATATTTAATTTTGTTATGGCCGTTTGCACCGACAATTTTGAGGGAGGTTTTACCGATAATCAACATTTGTTTAAAGTGACATTTTTACATGTCAAAATGTCACTTTAAACGTAGATTTTCCTTAAACGTCCCTTAAAATGGTTGGTGCAAACGGCCATTAGGGACTTTTATTTCGGAGAGACTTGTCTGAAGAAGAAGAGGATCTTGACTTCATCATCGAGATTGAAAATTTCAGTGATTATACTGCTGCTCGCACTAGTTGTCGCAAACAAAAAAAATAGAAAAACAGGATAGATGAAACCAAATTACGAAAAAAAAACACACTGCGCATGCCCACTTCGACGCTTGCTTATATACGCAATTTTTGGCGAGGATAATCAAGCAATCTGATTATGCTCTGGGCTATGTGATGTGGCAATTGTGTCATACTTCCCTAACTCCCTCATCCTCAAATTCTGGGCCTGCGAGTGGCTTCACTATCAGCATGTTGCGATTCAGGCTGTGCTAGTGAGTTAATTTTTGCGTCGATTTTAAATGTAGAAAAGGTGATTTCCGGTGTCTGTTCTCACAGAAGAAATTAAGTGTTCTATAGATCCTCGAGTATCCCAGAATTTGATGCTGGGGGAGTTAGGGGAGTATGACACAAATGGCACATCACATATCCAGGAGTACGTTCACAGTTGAACGCCGGACGCTCACCGAGTGCACACCGAGCGCGTCTTTTGCAGGGTTAAGTCGTTCACGGATCTACCTAATTCACCCGGTTAAAATATTTGCTCCGTTCACAGAGCCATGATAACTTTACCCGGTTGTACAACTTTTTAACCCACTCTGAGACATGGGTAAAATTTGTCGCGCAGGCGTTTTACAAGAATATTTGAAATTTGATAAACAATACTGTTGGTAATCTTTCTGGGGCATACATTGCTGACTTCAACTAGTTCTCAAGTTTTCCAGGAAGTCAGTTGAAAGCCTCTCTGGAAACTCTAAAATATTCCTGGAACTCCTTATCGCTATAATTGCGTATTGTTGCCATAAAATTATCCTGTCTTTCAATATGCCTTTTTTCAGGCTTGAAACTTAAACTGCTAGCGCTAGCACCTGCAGTTTCTGCTACAACAAAGCTGACTTCTACCTCTGTATCAGACTATCAGACGAATCCGAAGAAGTTTCAATAGTACTTTTAAAAAATATTATTCCCGGATCCATCTCTAAAACATTCGAAACACAACGTATGTAAACAAAAGGAAAACAAAATCAAATCCTACCTCGTTATGGCGCAGGCGTTAGTCGTTCACGGATTTGTCATACCAAACGCATCCTTTTCAACCAGTGAAATATTTAAATTGGTTAAGTTTTACCCAGGGTAAACCACTGTGAACGCGCCCCAGCAAAAGATTATGCTTGGTTATCCTCGCGAATTGCCTAATGAAGAGGTGGTGCTTTCAGAGTCAGCTCTTTTGACGCACGTTGTTCCCGAACGCATGTGGAGTTGCTCTTTTATGGTGGGTTTATAAAAAAAAAGTTAAATTAACTCACAACTAAGAATTTCAACGTGTGCTTATGTATTCCTAATTCTTAGTTGATAAGTCTTAATTTTTTTTTATGAACCGCTACCACAGATTACCTACATACAGATGCGAAAGAGCGGCGAATCCATGGTTCAAGATTAATTTGATAGACATAGGCTGGCCGCACCAATGCCGCATCAATGTATTTTGAACAAATTTATTATATAAATGCGGAAGCTCAATAATATAATATTATTTTTCTACTGACATTTCATAATACGCTATTAAACGATTAAAATCTGTATTATAATGAACTTCATTACGATACAGATTTTCATTATAATACTCATTTTTAATATTATACAATGTTGATAGATGGCAGCCTTAGTTAAGATATTAAACATTTTTAACGGTAATTTTGCGTAAAACAATTATTTTGATAACTATAAAAAAGACTTCGAATTGTTTAAAAGTTACCTAAAGTTTGGGACAAAGAATAATTATTATGGAAATAATGAGTGATAAGGAAGAATTTTTACTTTTCTCATTATTATGCATTGTCAATAGATGGCGCCACCAGTTAAGAAATTTTGAATTTTTTTTTTTTTGAATGATGACAGCACTCTGTTTATAGCTTTTCCATGGTAATTTAGCGAAATACAATAATTTCATGAAAAAAATACTTCGAATTGTTATTAAAAGTTACCTAATGTTTGGGATAAGGCATGGAAATATTGAGTGATAACGAAGAATTTTCACTAACACCTCCAGAAATTACAGAAAGGGCGACAAATGCAGGTAATAATATACTACCGGACAAGTCCAAGAAAATTTGCGAAAAATTATATGGACAATTTATGGATTGGAAACACCAAAAACACATCGTCCTTCTCAGAAAATGTTTTGATAGTATATTTTGAAGAATTACAACAAAAAATGAAACCTTCAACTGTATGGATTACTCAATTATAAAATCTCTATTCAAAGTTAAGCATAATGTTGACATATCTAAATATCATAAGTTTTATCAATGGCAGTAGAAAAAATAGTGTATGCAACTCTCATGTAATGGCCATTAATACACTCGCATGTTATATACGAAACTCGCCTGCGGCTCGTTTCGTATCCTACAACATGCTCGTGTATTAATGGCTATCATTACATGATCATTGCATAATATACTATTCTTTAATTGGTTCACAAACAGCAAAAAAATATTCTTTTTTACCCGCAAAAATATGTAAACACACAGGCTGGAACATGCTCACGCACCCGGCCACGTTAATTGTCTTGACGCGGGCGATCTGTATCTATGCGTCAGGGCGCTGGCTCCCCGGCTTCGTCACAGAATATCGTCGACGGCAAGTATACGTACTTACGCATCTGTATTAGGTGATCTGTGCCGCTACATTACATATCATAACCTCAACTTTTTTTCACACCTAGGAAGAGCTCCGGAACAGCTCCGGGGCGTTACGCGCTTATTCCTTTCGAAAAGTGTTTGTTGCACCCTTGCACCTGAAGTGCTCAAGCCCGAATCAAACCATCTAACCTTGCGTTCGGTATTTAGCTCAAAGAGCAGAGCGTGCTGAGTGGAGCCGTAATCACGTGACCAGCGAGCGAACAGAGCAGTTGAACGCTATATAGAAGCGTCAGAAATTTTAATAAACGAACGCGAATGAGCCTGCACCGAGTACACTTTTTGAATAAACAAACGGTAAAGTCAAGCTCGGAGAACACAGACCAAAATAACGAACGCACGGTAAATGCACGAGAGCAAGCACATCTGTTCCTTTCAAATCCGGGTCGACTAACACCGGAGCGAGTAGCTCCAGGAGAGCTCCAGTGTTCTAAGCTCTTGAAAGGAATACAGGGGCGAGTTCAGAAATGACACACCCAGTGTGAGTGTGACACCGGTGCGACGCCCAAGCTGTTCAAAAATGCTAGACGGTGCTATAGGCCCAATGGCCAATTGTCAATTCAGGCACACCCATAAAATCGCACTCGCACCCTGTGCGTTATTTCTGAACTCGGCCCAGCTAATTCGTTTAAGGGCGGGTATTATAAAATTGCTTTGACAGTTAACTTAAAGTTAACTTTTTGAATTACATGTAATTCCAGAAGTTAACTCACCCATCCGTGTTACTTTTTTTAATAAACCTACCATTCTTAGCTCAAAATGACTATACCCGAACGCATCAGGACCAATCAGGAGTGTCTAGTGCACTTGGAGTTTATAGAACACTCATCCCGAACCTGTCCCGAACGCACCTGAGTGTTCAATGATACGTCAACGTCAGTAACAACGCATTCAAAGCAATCGGGAGAAAAATTTAGGATAGAAAACTTAAATTTTTATTTTTGAAATAATCAAAGCATTCCCGAACTTTTTGAAATCGTTTTCAATAATTGCATTCATGAGCCATTCCGATACTTGGATATAATATTACAAATTACAAAATGGGGTCGTGCAGGGAATATATTAAAAACGTGTTTCCCTCTATTGATGAAGATTTTCGGCAATATGTTGAAAGTAGGTATCAGTTTTTATCACACATTTTTCTCAAATATTATTAATTGTTCAATTTATTTATTTCAGGCGTTCTGGAAACTAGTGCTGATGAATTTGAGGATGGCGAAGAAGTTTACGATGCGATTGGAGCTGTTTTACATGAAGTTTCAGCTGATAAGACAGAGGAGGATATCAAGTGAGATTTTAAGCCTATTTAGGGCCTAGGCCCAGTCAGAGTGTCCGAAGCGTTGACATAAAACCAAAATTTGAGAGATAAAATTCAACATTTTAATAATTCAGAGTATTAAAAAATGCAACTACTGAAAAAGTTATGTTGGGTTTCAAATTCATATTCTTTAATAAGGGACTAGCTTGTATCATTAATTCAGTTTAGTTCAGTTAATACTTTATTCGATCATGTACAATAGTTACAGTACATATACCGAGACATATACACTTTTGTGGGAGTTGATCCCGTCAATAATAATTACAAGAAAATAGTAACTTATAAATTAAAAGAAAAATTACAAAATTTAAAAGTTATCCAATGACTCTAAAATTAATACACCAATGCAAATGCACCATCACATCCTTATAAAGTCGAGTTATAAGTATATAGAAATTTTGCGATTCGAAGAAGAGTACAACAACAAATGAGACAACAGCAAATACAGTCATAAAATACACAAAATTTGAAATACACCTTTAGTCTCGCCTTTAGTACTTTATCATTTTTCAATTATTTCTTTTACATTCTGATCCACAAAAAACTTGTCTACACTATAATATGATTTTGACACAAGCAGGGACTCAGCATAAGGTATGATTTTATTTTAGATTTTATATTTTTTGAAGTTGGCTGAGCCGCCCAGTTATTGAACACATTCCACTAAATGACCAATATTCACTGTTTTATGTATTATTAAGAATTTTGAATAACCCAAGGCAATATAATACACAGCAATTTGATCTTTACCAAATTCCGCAACTTTCTTATGTGTTTGGCAGCCTTGCAGAATAGTGCTTTACAAGTGGCAGTTAAAAGTGCACCTGTTTGTTTTTCTGCCAAAGGTATTGGCAAATAACTAAGGTAAGTGGAGCAAAAGAGCTATTTATTTCACAAAAAAATAATATTAGAATTGTAAACTTGTTATGTTTTTTTTGGCTAAACTGCATGAAACATTGTCAAATATAAGGCCTGTTCGCATAGCAATCACAAACCAGTCAGAGCGAATTTCATTGGTTGAAAACAATCAGAAACAGTCAGAAAACTAGTTTCGACCAATGAGATTCACTCTGACTGATTTGTGATTTCTCTGCGAACAGACCTAATGTATTATTTAGGCTGTAAAACTTGATTAACCTCAAAAAACATATACAGTGCCTGCGGAAAAGTCTGCACCATATGGGAAATTTTTTTATGCTCATCCTTACTTCAAATCGGTTTTCGGCATTAGGTTCTGCATGACTGAAAACCAAAAAAACACCTAAAATTTTTGACTCGAGATTTGCCTCACACCAGTCAAATGTCATTTGAAAATTCCAAACAAGGAAAGTGGCATTTTTATAAAAAATATGAAAAAATTTTATAAGAAAATATTGTTCCAAATGACATTTAGAGTCTAATTTGATATTTTTGCTTTGAAAGAAAAGTTTATTTTTTAAAAAAAAAAATTTCGAATATCTATGGAAAAATAATATTTTTAGGATTTTTTTTTGCGACCATTCCTCTAAAATAATAAGTTTATATCTGACTAATGGTTTTTTAAGGGCCGATACTTTTGCTCTCGATTAACGAATTTGATACGTTGTCAAAGTTTTGCATAGGTCAAGGTCTATAAGTATGATGTGGTTGGAGCACATTCTAAGCCCTGATTATTTTTAACGACTGTTAAATGAGAGCAAAAGTACCGGCACTAAATCTCAATAATCTAATTAAGAGTTTAAGCATCAGAAAGGAATATTTCCATTAAAATTTTGATACACCTTTGGACTATTTTAAAAATTTTAGATTTCTCAAATTGAAATTTCAAAGCAAAAATATCAAATTAGACTCTAAATGTCATTTCGAACAATATTTTCTTATAAAATTTTTTCATATTTTTTATAAAAATGTCACTTTTCCTTGTTTGAAATTTTCAAATGGCATTTGACAGGTGTGAGGCAAGTCTCGAGTCAAAAATTTTAGATGTTTTTTTGGTTTTCAGTCATGCAGAACCTAATGCCGAAAACCGATTTGAAGTAAGGATGAGCATAAAAAAAATTCCCATATGGTGCAGACTTTTCCGCGGGCACTGTATTTTTCAAGTAGTCATGTACAGCCTCGTGTACAGCTATATATGACCCACTGATCTCAAAAATTTCTATATAAAATTTTATAACCTTACAAATAATACATAATAAGCCTAATTTCACTTTAAATAAATAAATCATAAAACAAATGGATAAACAAAGAGCGCTTCTAATGCTGCTAATTTACGAGGTCATAATGTAAACAATGGGCTCTTTCACTAAAATTTAAATACATAATTTAAGTATAAAATCTCAAAGGAGGGACTATTTTAGGCATATATACCAAAAAAAAAATGTTCTACAAGGTTCAATAAGTTTTTCATAGGCAATCAAAAGTGCCTCAATTCAAACTATTTTAAAACGCGCCGATTTGCCGACGTCACATAAATATTCTTCATTTCGCTTATGTCGTTGCAAGGAGGAAGGGCTCGGCTGTGTTTGCGCTCTGTAAAGATACGTAAAGGTTCGAATGCGCTGTTGTCGGTTGTGACTAAATGTAGTGCAGCGTAAAATAAATAAATAAAACTAAACATAAAAAATTGCATTAAATTGTATTTAAGCATAATTTAAAAAAAAAATGTTATAAAATCTTGAATCTATAACTAATTAATTTAACTACTTTCCATGAGATTTTGCCAACATTTCAGAATTAAATCTATTACAAATTTTCAATGTTGACAATTAGTGGCAACACGGTCAAATTGCGAGCTGCGACGTCATAGAAATAAATTCTGGGTTTTTATTTGGAGGTATTTCTTTGTTTTCTGTTTTCTCAAGAAGGACTTTGAATTTTTCAAAAGTAAAAATACAGAAAATTCTGTTTTTAGTTGCTTTATCCAAATATGCCAATTTCAAAAATTAGTGAAAGAGCCCATTGGGACAGCTGTGAGCGTGCGCAGTAGATACATGTACTGTGCGTGCGCAAAATATAGCCAATGAAAATGAAGGATATTTCAAAATTTAGAACAGTTGTTCGAAAGTAAGAGACTGCGCAGGCGTAAGGCTGTTGTGTTGCACAACTGTTTCACCCTTTTTATTTATTTATTCTTCTGGTCATTCACTGGTTATTTAGCCCAGTAAATGACTCTTTGCTGTTTCTTCAATAAAATATCGTTTGTGGAATTATGCAATAGTGTAATAAGTATTATTTATTTTCAGATGGCTGAAACACCAGAGAAAACACCCAAAAGATCATACGTACACAAGGTTTAAGTATTCAATTGAAGATCTTAAAGCCGCGGTGAAGAAGGCAAAATGAGTGCTAATGAAGTTAGTAAACACTTTAAAATTCTAAAAGGCACCTTAATTAACAAACTGCATGGAAAATCAGATATTTCAATAAGAAAAATGGGCCCACCAAGAATCTTGACTTCCCAGGAAGAAAATATATTAGAAAATTAGATCATACAGAAAGCAAAAATTGGATTTCCTATGCATCCAGATGAAGTGAAAGATGCTGTACAAAAAGGAATGGAAGAAACTCAGTGCCCCAATCCATTCAATAATAATCGCCCAGGTGATAAATGGCTGAAAGGTTTTTTAGAAGTAAAGACATACATTAAGAAAAGAAATGCAGAAATTATTTCCAAAGCCAGAGCTAGTGTCACAGAGCAAGACATAAGAACATGGTTTCAGGGTCTTAGACATTTTTTAATAGAAGAAGATGCTGTTGATATTCTTGAAGACGCTGACCGGATCTACAATGCTGATGAGACTGGAGTGCAGTTATGCCCCAAAACAGGAAAAGTTCTGGGACCTAAACATTTCAAGAACTTTTATGATGTTGCTGTTGGTGAAGAAAAAGAATGTCTGACTGTGTTAGCAAGTTTTTCTGCCATCAGCGGAAGAGTAGCTCCAACACTTATGAGTATGTGGTGAATAATCTTTATCCATGGCTGTTAGATAATAATATAAAATTGCCTATTCTATTTTTGCTAGATGGACATAAGTCACATATCAGTCCTGAAGTAGCCAATTTTTGTAGAGAGAAGAGAATTTTCCTTCACTGTGTATTACCAAACACTACTCATATATTGCAGCCATGTGATGTTGGTATCTTTAGACAAAAAAAAAAAGACTAAAAGTCTCCTGGAGGGTTTCCAGAAGTACAAGCAAGAAACAAGAAAATCTCTAACCAAAGCATCTTTTGCACCTATTTTTGCAGAAGCATTTAACTCTGCATGTAAGATAGCAACAATACAAAACGCCTTTAGGGCATGTGGCATATTCCCATTTAATGCAAATAATGTGGATTTTTCAAAATGTATGAATACTCGTCAGGCAGCGCTAAGAGAACAAAAGAATACTGTACAAGATAACCTGGATGAAATTAGTAAATAAAAATTTCTCCAGATACTTTAAAAACATACAGAGAAGGAAAAAAAGCTCAAGATGTTTTAAATAATGACAAATTATTTAAAGTATGGAATAAATATGCCAAAAATCAGGACAACCCTGAGGAAGAAAATAACGGAAATGAAAGTGCATTAGATGACCAAAGAGAAGTTAATAGAAATAATGTTCTAATAATTCATGCACACACGGAACCTGAAGAAGATCATCAGGATATTGACGAAAAAAGTAACGAAGATCAAGATGAAGTCATATGTGTAGAAATTGAAGAAGAAACGGAATATGCTGCAGAAAGCCTAGAAAAAACGCAAAATGAAAACATGCAGATTCTAGATAACATTGAAATTGAAAATCAAAATGAAAGAAGACAACCTGAAGAAACAGTTGTTGGTAATGAATCAAAGGAGCCACATTTGAGTTTAAATTTAAACTCAAATACATCCTTTAAAGTCGAAGATACCTGGAAGAAACACTTACACTTTCCAAAGTTGGGAGTTGCAACTAAGAAGTATGTCAAAGAAAAAGCGCCTTTGGCTTCCAATTATTGGAAAGAATATCATGAAAAGAATGAGGAACGAAAAAGAATTACTGAGGAATTAGAAGAGCAAAGAAAATTAGCTAGGGAGGAAAAGAAACATAAACGGGAAGAATTGATCAAAAATAAAGAAAACAAAAAAATTAAAAAGGGAAAGAGAAGAGAGTCATCTTCTAGTGCAACTGATACGGATATTTCAGACTAAGACTCTTTTGAAGATAACAAAAAAGAAAACATGAACCAAACTGAAGAGAAGATCAATGAATCTAAGTCACCAAATATATTCACCTTAGCCGATTCCGTAAAAGATATGATAAAAGTTATTTTCCAGGAGTGATTGTAGCAAAACAAAAAAGGGAGTATGAGGTGAGCGTGATGTGTAAAAATGACGTACCTACTGGAAAAGATAGAACCACCAATGTTAATTTGCAGTCCGGAAATTTGTATTCCATTCGGGAAATCGTCAAATATGATTTCATTTGCCTTAATTTTTTAAATTTATGTTAACTTTTATTTTTTTTGTGGTATCTAGCTTTCCTACAATAAAGTACTTTATGTGGTCATTTACTGGTTTTTAATTTGGCCATTTATTGGAAGTAACTGGTCATTTACTAGGAATTTATACAAACCATCTCAAAAATGGTTGTCTTAAAAAAAGTGAAACAATGGGTAGTGTGAATAAAAATTTAGTAAAAGCTTTATCTTGCATTTTCTAAGCAAATACTTAATTTGCAGTGAATAAAAATGAGTATTAGCTTTAACTAAAAATTCAATTAGTAAAAGCTAAAGCTTTTAGCATTGTCTTTAAATGGTGTGAATAAAAGTAAGCAATTCCTAATTAAATGAAGGAAAAGCTTACATTTTTGCAAGCCTGGTAAACCTTGGCTTAAACATTTTAGTTGTGTTTAAAAGTTTTGAAAGTTTGGCAGAAATGGCTGCGTTTATGAATATGAGGTCTGCGAAATTTTATTCCGAAAGAAAAGAAAGTCGTGCCAAAGAATATCACAGTCTGTCAATTCAAGGTTGGCTGAAGATTTTCACCTACTCCAACAAACCACTTCTAGATTTGTCAGAATCACTATTCATTTTCACCTTGAAGCGCTGGCGTTCGATACCGCTACTTGTTCAAAATGGGCACCTATGTTGGCCGGTATTCTGGTTCTCAAAAATGCTCACCGCTTTCTAGTCGCTCGGCACTTCAAATGCAAATTTACATTGAAAGTGCCGAGCGACTGAAAAGCGGTGAGCGTTTTCTAGAACGAGAATACCCGCCCAGCACTCAACTGTTGCCAACAGTTGAGTAGTGGGGAAAAGGGGAAACAATAGCGTTCAGCGGCGCTCAGCAAAAGCCGCTTTTTGTCAGCTGCTGCCGATTTTTCTGAGCGGTAAAAGTTCAGGCTTACCAACTCAACTTATACTATAGACATGCGCAGAAGTTTCGTGCGCTCAGGAAATTTACTTCCGCTGTATCTCAACTATCCTCAACTGCTTTACGCTGCAAGTTAGCTGCTGAGTACTGGTGAACGTACCCAATTATTGACTCCTTCCAGTGTTTTCACGCCACCGGTCATAGCTTTGTTCCAACACATCAAGAAACCGCCAATGTATACCGTCATGATTCTGCGCAAAGTCAAAAAATTTTACGTAAAACCCGAAATTCGTATACAAAGTGGTTTCTAGAACATTCATGGGACGGTTTTGGACGTATTGAAACAAACCTCATATCATTCCGGTACATAAAAATATAAATATCGGCGTTATCAGTATAAAATTTCGCTAACATACTTTTTGAGAATGCTGTAGATACTTCTCGAAATCTCCGTATTTTCAGTAAACGCTTGAAATATCTAGCTTTTGCTAGTAAGTAAAAGGAAAAGGTTATTCACTTCAATTTCAGCAAATGCTATTAGCAAAAGCTAAATCTACCTAGTAAAAGCTAAAGCTATCACTTTACACTAAAAGTGAAAGCTTAGTTTTTATTCACACTGCCATATACTTTTTTTATCTTAACAGAAGTATAAAATAATAAACACATTTTCCAATGGTCCTTTGGGCTCTTTTTTAAAATCAAAACCTAAATTTTGACATTTATTTATATATCACTATTACCTAAAGTGGTCATTAACTGGGCGGTTCGCCCTTCTTTGTCTTAGATTTATTGGCAAAATTCCAGACCTTCAGAATGCTGTGCTTGACTTTTTTTTTGTATGTAATTGTAGGTATTTTGCTACTCCAGTCTTAAGATTGCTTTTTTTGTCTAGTCTTATGTGAGCGCTTAGCCTTTTCAAATTTTCAAAAAGAGAGAAATTGACAAGAATGCAGCACACATCCCTGTATGTAAAGATTGTATACAGTATGGATCCCATGCTGCCCAAAGAGTTCCTGACACCTATCTCTGTTATTAAGTGCACATAATGATCGCTTGCATCTTTTCTGAAGTTACAGTATCCTGCCAGATTCGGGAAAATTTGCTCAAAAAATAACACTACCGCACCCAAGAGTTGAATGCAGTTGAAGCTGCTTCACTGACCATCTCTCTAGTATTCTTTATCGGTTGTGCTATATGCATTGAACTAAACAAACAATCTGGAATGGGCGCACTGCTTTATGCTATTGAGGCAAATTTTGATATATGCAACCCAGCAATACAGATGGATTATTTTCTCGCTCACACTCATTGCGATTGATGTAAAAGAAAGAAGAGCTTCTTCATCTTCCTAACCTCAATGATCGATCACTTCGAACAGCTGTTCTCAATAGCTGCCATAGTGCAGAGGGAGATGCAAATCCCTGTTGTTTGTTGTCCTTCCTGGCACAAACCCTTGCATAGAAACAATTATGTAGCCACCGTTCCAGTGTGTTTGTTTAGTTCATTGGCTGTATGAGGCTTCCAGCCAATGATGGTGGGCCAAAGAAGAAACGTCAAATTCCAAAATTGATAATGTCATCTTGTAGAGTAGGAAAAGTGGTAACGATGAAGTGACATTTATTTTGAAATATCTTCTCAAATAAGCTCAGGAAAAAATAGAATCGACTTTGCAAAATGTCGGTTTTCTCCGGATAGCTCGGAAAATGTTCGGAATTTTTCAAATGTCAAAGTACCATTTTATTGAGCGTTAAATTCCGTAACTTTTTTCCCATTTAACCATTGCCGTATCTACTACTGTTTATGGGATCCCCATGATAGACATCCTTATCTTGGACACCCATAAAAAAAACTGGTTATTAAAAACATAAAACTTGTTTATTTGGTATGGCTGGATAGGTACTATTTTTCATGAGCTTTTCAATGAGTCTCCACAAGACATAGGTTTCCATTAAAAAAAAAAGTTGGGGTAGCTGGGGTTTAGGGGGTTGGATTTTTTTTTTTATTTAACTGAAAAATGTGAAAAAGTTAAAATCAATTAACCTGTTTCAGCGTTTTTTACAAAAATTACTTGCTGAAAAACTATGAATTTTATTCCAGACTTTTGGCCATCCCTGTATAGAATGTCTTCCTTTGTTCAAGAAAAAAGTGATTTGTTTTGCCTATTTCATGTTGCCTGGTATTGAGTGTCAATGAACAAATAAGCAAAATCGAGAGCAAAATAGACAAGTTTATTGCCATCACAATAAAAAATTCTTAATATCACATAATAGTAATAAATAGGTACCTAATTTTGAAACAATAAAATCTCATTAACTATTATTACCCTGTTGTAATATGTCCCCTTTAAAGATAAATTAAACAGATCTACTTTTCTTGGCAGTTGATTGGCATCCCTGCAAATTCTCAATATAGGACTAAAATAGCCACAATTTGATATTGAAATATACTGATATTAAAGTGTTGTCCAGTCTAGCAATAATGGCAAAACCGCAATGTCATAAATATTTTTAAAATAGCAGCTTCTCTGGTTTCCGCGCAACATTTAATGTGCAATGCACAGTGCATTTATCGAGAATACACTATAATAATAAAGTATAATGACCCTAGAAAACTTGATGCTTGCTGTATTTGTTTCATCAAGTTTTGAGTTTTTTCAACCATCATTTTATGAATCCTACCAAAAAGATCTTAATTGGTTCATAATACAAACTTTGAAAAAACTATAATTTTTTCTTTATTCCAGAAATATTTGTGAAGAACTTCTAAACTTGTTGAGACCTGAAAAAAGTACTAGTAAAACCAATGGAAATTTACGTATTCTTGATGGTCCAATTCATTTGGGCTCCATGGCAGAAAATCAAGAAAATAATGTAGAAGAAATTAAAAGCATCTGGGTGGCCCAGAGAGACGACACTTTGAAAGTTAATGCTAAAAAATTAGAAAAAGCTCAAGCTAAGTTGCAAGAAAAACAAGAAAAAAGGGGCAAAGAAATTAAGATGATTGTACCGCCAAAATTACAAACAGCAAGTGCTTCACAAGTTATTAATAAAAAAGACAGTAAACTCGAAGCCAAAGGAAGTAACCGGGCACAAGATATTCGGATAGAAAACTTTGATATTGCTTATGGAGATAAAGTGCTTCTACAAGGAGCCGATATTACATTAGCTTTTGGAAGACGATATGGTCTTGTAGGTAGAAATGGCTTAGGAAAGAGTACTTTACTAAACATGATATCCTCCGGAAATTTAAAAATTCCTTCTCATATATCCATACTTCATGTAGAACAAGAAGTAATTGGAGACGAAACTTTAGCATTAGACAGCGTTCTTGAATGTGATACAGTGAGGCAAAGTCTGTTGGAAAAGGAAAAACAAATAGGCGCAGCTATAAATTCAGGTTCCAACGATCCGGACCTTAATACCCAACTTTCAGAAGTTTATATACAATTACAGAATATTGAAGCAGATAAAGCTCCAGCAAAAGCATCTATAATCCTCGCTGGTTTGGGATTCACATCCCAAATGCAACAGAATCCTACCAAAACGTTTTCTGGTGGATGGAGAATGAGATTGGCGTTGGCTAGAGCTTTGTTCTCAAGGTAAGAACTTGTTTTGTAACAGTTTCAGTTTTCAGGTGGCGGGAACCCTAAATGTAAAAAATTATCATACCCTATCAGGTTATAGGTTTCTTAACGTTATATTTAGGATGACGTCATAGAACACGCACAAACAATGTTGTCAATGCATATTTTTTTTCTTATAATTTACCAGAATGTCATGTGTCAATTCTGTCGAACGAAACAGAAAAAAGGTAATTTACTTACATTCCTCACAGCAGTAAGAAGCAAAAATTGTCCTTTATTATCGCGTTCCTGCTGGAAATACGATATCAAGTATGCTACCATTTCCTGAGACCAACTCGACAAACCTTAAGGCATTTTCTGAAGTAAGTGCATGTTACGAAAAAGTACCGAGTTTTTGAAAAAAATTTAACGTATTTTTGGCACTAAATTAGGATTATACAAAATAATAAATAAATCAAGACCACTGACAGCTAAAAATAACGAAATGAATCGACAACCGTTATTTGAAAATGTTTATGTAATTCATGGAACGTCGCGCGCCGTTGCCAACCAAAAACATCTGAAATTCCCCTACCTACTTTCAATGCGTTAAAAAGTACTTTTAGTTTTGTTAGGTTGGCTGCAGAAATGTACCAAATGTGACATCATCCTAAATAGGTATAGCTTTAAAAGGAATATAGTAACTAAATTGTTGAATTTCGCTTCTACTAAGACCTAAGAAATTCAAGGCAATGATATGTATCAATAATCACCTAATCAAGCCAACAGTAGCCTTACTTCGCAATTAGCTGCCTAGTCTTTTTCAAACGAGAATACCGTTGTTTTGTTTCGAGTCTTTTCTACTGTCTTCGTCAGCAGACACCCTTCACAAAAGAATGGTTGGTTTAAAGTGCAGTAGCCGTTTTTGAAAGTTTTTGATGCATCAAACCAGTTGCAGTCAAAACGTTCTCATAAGCTGGTTTTTAGCATCTGGCAAATTTTTGTGGAAGACGATCTCATAAGTTATTTTTCATAGGGTTCTAATATGCATGCATTTCTTCTTAGGCCTGATCTGTTACTACTTGATGAACCCACAAACATGTTGGACATTAAAGCCATCATTTGGCTGGAAACCTACCTGCAAAATTGGCCCACCACTCTTTTGGTAGTATCCCATGACCGAAACTTTTTGGATACTGTTCCGACAGACATTTTATATTTACATTCCCAAAGGATAGAACCTTATAGAGGTAACTACGAACAATTCGAAAAAACTAAAACAGAAAAACTAAAAAATCAACAAAGAGAGTATGACGCTCAGCTACAGCAGAGACAACACGTGCAAGAATTTATTGATAGGTTTAGATATAACGCTAATAGGGCAGCACTGGTACAATCAAAGATAAAAATGTTGGAAAAAATGTAAGTATCTACTTCCATGAATTTTTTCTAGGATACTAATAGAAATGTCTTTAGGCCCGAACTTAAACCACTTGTTAAAGAAACTGAAGTAGTCCTAAGGTTACCCGAAACAGAAGCCCTTTCACCTCCAATTTTACAAATAAATGAAGTTATGTTCTATTACAACAAAGACAAAGTGATATTTTCGAATGTGAATCTTGGAGCTACTATGGAGTCTAGGATATGTATTGTAAGTAGCATTAACACAGTATACTTATTATTAGTGTATAATACAGGGCTGTTTAAAGTTTGAGTGATTTTCATAGTTTGATGCTTAAGGAAAATTCTAATGCTTTCGAAGATAAAAAAAAGAATTTTACAAAGTTTTTATGGTTTTAAAGGGGGTGTGACCCAAAAATGAAAGTTTTAAGGCAAAAAAATCTTAGAATAAATATTTAAACAGCATCTTGCTGAACCGTTTTCCAGTTAGGGCTGTTCAAAAATATGCACGCCTAGGCTCACACCTGCTGAGGCACAGTATTAACACATGTAAGAATTTTCCAAAACAAAAGTCAACGATCTCACTAGAGCGAATTTCAACTACCCAAAGTATATAGGGCACGGTTCACTGGCGACTGAAAAAACAGAAGGCTGCGATTTCGAAGGTTAGCCGGTGTGACGTCACAAGTTCCCGCATAATTTTACCTCATAAGGGATTTTCTCGGATACTATTTTGAATATAGGACTGCGCTTTTCATGAGAGATCTTAGATTTTTTTCTTGATTGATGTAGCTTAAGTGGTTTTTTTGGGTCGCATCCCCTTTAAAATAAATAGTACCATTGCCAATCAACCAATTTTCAAATCTGCACCTCATTTTTTTTTCAAATATGGCTTGGATTTTTGCCGTCTGTTATCTCGTTGATGTCCTAACAATAATCAGTTATCACAGCCATTGAAAAATGTTTAGTCCCATGAGCATTGAAATAACAGCCCCTCACCATCATCCTTGGTATCCAATAACCAATAACCATAACGTAACTAAGTATTGAAACTAAATTATAGGTCTATCAAACACTTTATTGTTGACAATAGTTAGCTAAATAATGGTTTTGATCAAAAATATTTTTTTAACATGTTCACTGCCACTCGCACTCTCAAAAATATCCTACTGTCCCACTATCCTATTATTTCACGTCTTTCATCTGATCTCAGCTGATTATTTAAACTGAATGAGTATCTTTTACATGTAAAAAATAATATATAATTACTGGTATAAAAAATCAGATTCAAATTCCTATAAATAGACCTTTCCTTGCAGAGAACTTTTGTTATTTGTGCAGCAAAGTTCAGGATGTATCAATTTGTGATTTTCGTTTTCATCTTTTGGTTAAAAGCTAGAACCTTGTTTAAATAATCCCCTACCTCTAGGAGAACCAAAATCCATTGGTGTTCAGACTACATAGTCTTGTATGTTGTAAGGAGGGTAAAATCCAAAAATTACCCTTTAAATAAATTTTGGACATATGTATGTATAAGAACCTACAAAATTGGCCACTTTCTTCTACATAGCTACCATCAACTTTGAAAAAAGGATGGTATGTTATTATTTTTATCAAATATTTCACCAAGCAATCTGTTAAATAGACAACCTCAGCATAAAATGAGTGCTGGTGAAAGTACCTTATTGTTTTGGTAATATTTTTGTTTTACACAATTCTAGCTACTTCACCCTCAAGGTAATCCAAAAATGTGCGAGCAATACAAGAGCATCAGTATTTCTACAATCCATAATACATCATAAGTACCCTTTTGATTTATAGTCCAAGAAACGGAGATCTGAAAAGAGGGGTTACCTCAACATAATTAGAAGTTGAAATTTTTTTGGGGGGATCGGTTCATTTTAATATGCTAAACAACATATTAAGTTTGCGACCTTGTACTTCCATAGGGTTTTCAGTTAGGGGTGGTTTTTAGGGGTAATTTGCGGTTTATGGAGAACGCTGCTCAAAGGGATGGTTCAATAGTAAAAAGTTTCAAATGAATGTTGTAGCTGAAGTTTTTTGCTATAAAAAACTCAGCGACAGCACCCCTCTATCTTCTATATTTTTTTTTCTGCAGCGTCTTGAATAGTAGCATGTTTTTGTTCAAGGTCACTGAATCAACGTTTTGCCATTTTACGCGCATTTGTTGCAGCAGCGGCCGAATGCATAATCCGATTTCAATTTTTCAAACACCACATTATTTCTAATGAAATGCACTCTCCAATGCTTTTTTGTTCGAATTTTTTGCTTGAAAATTAAGCGAGCACGGACTTGTCTAATGTGCGAGGAAGTTGTAAATTGCATCGAAAACTACCCCTTTCTTGCATTCACTCTAATTTCTAAACGGGGCCAAATATTTGGTGACAGTTTTCGACAATCGGCAGCCCATTTATTCCTCTCATAATGCCTCAGCGGATGGTCTGAAAACGTCGCGCGGGATTTTTCAAAAATTAAAAAAAAAAATAAAATTGTCGCATAGCGCTGAAAATTTGGTACGATGGCCTTATTTATTGTTCTTATGAATATACTGCAATTTTAATTGCTTCACATGATATAAAATTGCAGTATAATCATGAGAACAATAAATAAAGCCATCGTACCAAATTTCAGCGCTATGCGACAATTTTAATTTTTTTTACTTTTTGAAAAATCGCGCGCGACTTTTTCAGGCCAATAAGTCATTAAGTGATTAACGAAAAAAAAAAGTCCGCTGGGGCATTATGAGAGGAATAAATGGGCTGCCGATTGTCGAAAACTGTCACCAAATATTTGGCCCCGTTTAGAAATTAGAGTGAATGCAAGAAAGGGGTAGTTTTCGATGCAATTTACAACTTCCTCGCACATTAGACAAGTCCGTGCTCGCTTAATTTTCAAGCAAAAAATTCGAACAAAAAAGCATTGGAGAGTGCATTTCATTAGAAATAATGTGGTGTTTGAAAAATTGAAATCGGATTATGCATTCGGCCGCTGCTGCAACAAATGCGCGCAAAATGACAAAACGTTGATTCAGTGACCTTGAACAAAAACATGCTACTATTCAAGACGCTGCAGAAAAACAACTATAGAAGATAGAAGGGTGCTGTCGCTGAGTTTTTTATAGCAAAAAGCTTCAGCTACAACATTGATTTGAAACTTTTTGCTATTGGATCATCCTTTTGAGCAGCGTTCTCCATAAACTGCAAATTAACCCTAAAAACCACCCCTAACTGAAAACCCTATGGAAGTACAAGGTCGCAAACTTAATATGTTATTAAGCACATGAAAATGAACCGATCCCCCCAAAAAATGTTAACTTCTAATTATGTTGAGGTAAACTTCATTGCTTGGACTATTAGCCTGATGAATGTGGATAAAAACTTGCTAGTTTATTCCTATATACCCCCATATATTTCTCCCTTTTCAATGTCGTTGGCAGATATGTAAAAAAAAACGCTAAGTAATTTTGTACATTAATATTTCCAAATTTAATTATCAGGGTAGATTCTACATTTTATCCTCTACAACTACCCTGTTCAGGACAATAGTTTGAAGGACCAACTGATTTTGGTTCCCATGAAGGTGTCATTAAACAATGGTTTTAGTTTTAAACAAAAAAATGCCAACCAAATTAATTTCTCGAAGGCTTCGTGTTGACTATAAGATAAAGCAACCGGATTAATGGATTAGAACAAAATGATATGATAGGGTTGTATGGAAAGTTTATTCTTTGCAACATCGTGTGACCAAAATTTAAATAATGTCGGTTCAACTTCCTGCTCAAGAAAATTGCAAAGGTTTCTACCTATATAGAAAAATTCTTCTGTTCTGAGAGTGATTGTGTTAGAAAAAAAGAGTAGTTTGCTCATCTGGTCGTTGTTGTCATCCTATAAAAATTGTATAAATTATTGACGTTAGGCGGATGAAAAAAAAAGAAAAGAATAAAAAATTAAGTTTTCAGTACAGTATGGTAATTTTTTCGTATAGGTATGTTCATATTTGTTGAGCACCAAGTTGCGTAACTTTGCCCAAATATATCTCGAGACTTCTGAAATCCCCAAACCTCGGATTTGTAACAACCTGTATACAAAACATTAGCTAAGTAATTATTTTATTGTTTCAGGTTGGTGATAATGGTGCTGGTAAAACAACTCTTTTAAAAATAATAATGGGTATTCTAAGTCCCACTTCAGGAAGTAGGCACGTGCACAGAAACTTGAAATTTGGATATTTTAGTCAACATCATGTGGACCAGTTAGATATGAATGTAAATTCCGTGGAATTACTTCAACAGCAGTTTCCAGGTAAACCAATAGAGGAATACCGAAGACAATTGGGTAGCTTTGGAGTTTCTGGCGATTTAGCCCTTCAAACAGTATCCAGTCTTTCTGGAGGTCAAAAATCTAGAGTGGCATTTGCAAGTATGTGCATGGGCAGGCCTAATTTCCTAGTCCTTGATGAACCCACCAATCATTTGGATATTGAAACTATTGAGGCTTTAGGAAAGGCTATCAAAAAATATACTGGAGGTGTTATTCTCGTATCTCACGACGAAAGGCTAATCAGGATGGTGACAAATGAGTTGTGGCATTGCGGTAATTCTACAGTGAAAAGTATAGAAGGTGGATTTGATGAATATAGAAAGATTGTAGAACAAGAACTTGAGGCTGCCAATGCTAAATAAATTATTCAATTTAGATGTAAGGCAAAATAAATATATGTTTAATATGAGTATTTATTGAAATTTCTAGTATTATTGCAATAAATGTTTAACAAAAATGGCTTCTGGTATGGATTTTTTCTTATTGAAATTCCAAGAAGAAAAGTTAGTGTATTTGGAAACATTAACAGCGGGCATCGCATGCACCCACATAAATGATAAAATCTGTTCTTGGGAGATTCTCAAATTTGGTTTTACCCATTTTCATCTACTTTTACTTTATGTCCAGAATCAGACAAGTGTGTTATTTGAAATACATTTTGGCAAGTTAGCTTGATCTTCTTTCTTATAATATTTTTGTTTGCTTAAAAAATAACAGAATGTGCACAATAAATTTGTTATAAAGGGCTTCTGTTGAATTTCTCAATTCTAGTTACATACTAGTCGAACCATTGAACGTACTAGTAGCTATAGTCGGCGCGTTGGTTCTTGATAAAGGATGCAGTCCGCAATCCGCTCTAGTCATGCTCTAGTCAGGCGAAACGACGTGGTGTTGGGATGTAGATTGGATCGGTGACCGCAGTAGTACGGGACGGTCGGTCGCCCGCACTGCACGCCACATCTAGTCTCCAAGTATAAATGGGAAGGAGTAGAGCCCAGACAATGAGATACAAAAAGCCTACAAGGCTGCAGCGTAGAGTACGGGTTCGAAAAGGGAGAAAAAAGAGAGAGTGCGAGGTAGCTATACCAAATAAATTTTGCAGGTTGGAATAATTGCTTCTCGCATACCTTGGGTCATATGCCTAAAACACAAGCATATGCTTTTGTGTTTTTTTGAGATAAATATATTCAGCTTTAAAGTAGCAGAAAAAGGCAGAGGTTTTCATACTACTGATTATGTCCAGGGTTTATCAGGTTTCTTCTTCTTCTTCTTCTTCTTCTTCTGATGCGTATCCATTAATGGATGTTGGCGATTAGATTTTTCATTGGTTCTCTGTTTCTTGAGTTACCTACGTATGTATCAGCGACTGTACGTACCTACATCTTGCAGACTTGTCTACTGTCTGATATTTCGCAGCCAAGACATTTTCTTCTTTCCGATTTTTCTTCTGCCTCAATCTTGCCTTCGACTATCAGTTGCAGGAATTGATATTTTTTGTTTCGCGTCTCGAAAGGCCTTGGGACCTCTGCATTCGTCAGTCTCGCCCTCCAAGGTATCTCAAGGATCCTGCGATACAACCACATCTCAAAAGACTCCAATTTTGGTAATTGTACTCGCCTCCAGTGTCCAACCTTCCCTACCGTTAAGAAGCACCGACCAAACGTAGCACTTTACGAACCTTAGTCTTAGGTTAAGATTAAAATCGGAGCAGGTAAGTACTTTCCGAATTTCAAAAACGCCTGTCGGAATTGTTAAATGCGCCATTCTACTTTCTTGTCCGATGTCCAGTCTTCGAAAAGCTATAGATACCCAAAAGTATTGAATTTATCCACTTTTTCTATGGGCATTTCGTTAAATGTTATGGCGGAGTTTTTAAACACGTTTAGGTTTCTGAAGATAATCATGATCTATCTGGTTGTCCTCATTGACTGTTAAAATCCATTTTGTTTATGAATGCCCAGTAGGGGTTTAAATCATCATACTGCTTTTGCAGCTGTTCTATTTCTGTGCATATTCATGTTTGAGCCATTCCTTTTTTGCTACTCTTATATTTGATCTTATGAGTCTTTGAAGGATTTTGTATAGTCCGTTGCATGGTTCTTGACCTACGGCTACTAAATAGACAGAGGAGACAATGGGCTATTGCTGCGTTGTCAGTTGTCATATCGATAATATTTATTAATACATGAAAATTGCAATAAAATTTCCTTCATTTTCATGTAATAATAAATATTATTATTGATATGACAACGCAGCAATAGCCCATTGTTCTTTCTGTCTATTCAGTAGTCGTAGCTCAAGAACCATGCAACGGACTATATATGCGGCCGTATGTCATTTGTTCACGAGAAGATCACGTCTGTCACAAATTTTTCCTTTTTTTTTTCCTTTTTTTATATCCTTATCTGTTCTGCGTGTTCTGCATTGATTTTGATACAATATCCATTATCTTTGTCCATGATCTTTATTCTTTAATATTTAATGTCATGGTTTGAATTTGTGTATTTATCTCGTTACACATCCGGCTTCTATAATTGAATCCCTCATTTTTTCCACCGCTATCCGTTGGTGTGTTGTTGGCTTTCTTTGATGTGATAATGTTTTTTTTTTTCAATTAATTAATTGAGAACATGGTCAGAAGGTACATCGGCTCCAGGATATGTGCTTGGTCTCTTGACGGGTGAGCTGAGGTTTCGGTTGATGAGGATGAAATCTATTTGGTTTAGCATCAGATTATGCGGTCCGTTTCTTGGATCTTCATTGCCAGAGTAGAAGCGAATGCTCCGTTTTCTTCACAGCATTTTCCTATACCAGGCCACCAGGTTTCAAGAACACCTAGGATATCTAGTTTGAGTCTGCTCATTTCCTGTGTGAGGTTTGCCAGCTTTTCAGCTTCAAATAAGCTTCTTACATTCCATGTTCTGGTTCCGACCTCTATTGGTTTTCTTAGGTTTGCTTGTTTGGTTGTTGATACATTTAAACCCGTTTCCTCCGGACTCCGGAGATCCGATTGGGGAACTATTTATAGCTACGAAAAAATTTGAATTAAATATACTAATGTCATTGTCTTGGGAAAAAATAATAAAGGTGGTATCCCGTTGCCTTCCTGTTTGCTGAATCTTGGCTTGGATATCTAGCGCCCATTCTGGGACAGACGCCGCACAGTGATGCGGATTTGAATTCTAGCGGGACAAAACCTCAGTAGCATTTTTTTTAGACTTCAATATCAAAAAATAGTATCCATATGTATTTTTGTAGCTTGCTTTGTTTTTTAGCTTTATGGGTTAGTGCAGAAAGGCGCACAGTAATAGATCATTTGTTGAATCTACCCGGACTGAAATGGTAAAATCGTTGGTTGTTATTTTGTTCATATAATATCGTACAACGTTTTTTTTTTAAATTTACTGAAACTGACAAAAAACATGGGTACATTTTTTGTGACCATAAAACTGCGGGTGTATTATTGAAATGACATGAAGAAATAAAAATGTATTTTATTCGATGATTTTATTCCATTTACATATAGAAAGTGGCAAAAAAGTCGCTTATAGTACCTGTAACGTTTTAGTTACCTCGTATACGAAAAAGTGATCCTGATGAAAGTTGCTGTTTTTTATTTTTTTATTTTTTACTGAGCAACTTTCATCACGGTCACTTTTCTGTATACGAGGTAATTGAAAAGTAACAGGTAACAGAGGTATTATGCGCTCTGTATAATGTACCATGTACCATCGTCACCAAAAGTAACTGGGACAGTATCATATTAGCTCTTGTACTATTATATGAATTTTATTGTCAAATATTTGTCAAACTATGAATTAAAAGCATTGAAATGAATGACGGAAGAATTAGTCCAGGAGATTATTCTGCAATATTTTTTTCCCAGATACTTTTGGTGGCAATGATACCTAAAAGACTCTAGGATCCTATAGCAGTGATATATTGTTATAGTGTGCACATGATGAGCAGTTTCCACATCCAGCACGTTTAAATGTAAAAATTACAGGGACACTCAATTTTTTTTTTTAATAAGGGAAATAATTGTTATTTATAATATTATTATGTAAAATTATACTGAGTGTAAAGATTGTTGCCTTCCCACCTCATACATAAATTGAAATAGGAATGTTCTAGAACAATAATTTTAACAATGATATTGTGTTTTATGTAACTGAATTTACTACCGATCTACAAAATTTTAGCCTTATCATACCCACAGGAACCCAACCCAAATAAACATAAATTTTTTGTTACCATAAAGAATTCTGGTATAGTACTTATTATGATAAAATTTAAAACATGAACAAATAATAAATAAGAATTCATTCTATTTGGTTATAACGTTTCGTTTGTGAACGTTTGTGAAACACCACCATGGAAAATCAAAGGGAACTAATAAGACATCATATAATGAATCTGTTCGACGTTCATTTCAGACCGGCTTTGCAGCTTCTAACCCCAAGAACCGGTGCGAGACTCCTGAATTTTTTTTATTTTTTTTCAATGGTGCGGCAACGTGCGGTAAAAAAAAATATGAGCATAGAAACTACAAATATTGTAGCATCAAAATTGCTCAATACTTCTTGGTGGTAACTATTGGTAACTCAACAGATCTACTTCACCCAATATGGCGAGAATTGAAAAAAACGTGAAAGTTTGATATCTGTAGAACAAAGTCACGGAGCTTTTTCGAGAATAAAATAACTACAGTATACCTTTACCAATCTGAAACATAATTTGGTTTTTGAATAGAACGTATTCGTACTAATACATTTTTATTTTCGTATGACTTCTGCCAAGCTGAGCAGAAAACGACTAAATTGGGTTGATATAAGCTTATCAAAATACAAAGAATATACAATCCAAAACAATAATTGTTGAATTTTTATATCAATTAGAATGTCTACTATCTATTCTTATCAACAAACTTTTTTTACCTTGTTTCTAAAAAATTCGGTTTTGTCCCGCTAGAATTCAAATCCGCCGCACTGTGCGCCGGTTGCAACCGCCCAATCTGTGGACAGACGTTGCGGTTATGCTAGATTTTGTTCACCCTGGGTATTTTATTTTCCCGATACCCCTCTATATCTAGAGAGCGTGCCCCAATCGCCCAATCCACACGTGGAAAGGTGCACGATAGGAGATCTAGCAACACTCAAGGGGTTGCGTATCGTATCTTTGTCAGAGCAGATATCCTCAGACGACCCAGACTCAGACTCTGACCTGCAGTAGCTTGGGGCTATGACCGACGTTTTCGCTCTGTGTCCTCAGACCTTTAGGTACGTGGTACTGGCTCGAGATAATAAAAATAGGGAACTTGACCATTTTTTTTTAGTGTTTGAATTGATTCCTCGAAACCTTTGGAACTGATATGTGCAAACAAAATTTGAATATCTTCAAAATTAACAAAGTTACAGGAATAAAAAGACTAATACTATGCAGTGACGTCATTCCGTAGTATCGCCATATGCCAATGCGAGTAAGACAGAGATGGCAACATCATTTTTAAAAATTCATAAGGATTGTATTTTTGAATAGATTCGAGAAATTCGGCGAAAATGTCCTTATTCACATCTGTATTTTTTATTCATTTGATTATCTAATAATTGTTATTTCATCAAACTTCCCTATTTGGTAATACCTGTGCATTCACTCTAAGGGGTCCCACCAAAGCAGCGGAAGCGCAACAGCGACACGATTTCGACACGAAACAAGCAGGCGACATGGAGTTGTCCCCCAAAACAACCTCTTTTCTGCATTCGTACATTCGGTTCAGTGGACGATTTCATCAAGTGTTTGCAATGTCTTATGGACATATTGTAGGTGCTTCCCGAATAGAAAAAATATTTCAACGTGAAAAAAAATATGGACCATTCCGAACAAATGAAGTCAATACAGTATATACCTATTGGGTAACTCGACCAAGGGGGCTATGTGATGGTGTGGGCTTGGAATGTCTCTGCGGAGGCATAGACAGGCATGTTAACGTTGATGATATTCTCCAAGATTACCTATACCCATGCTGATTTTGACTTTCTTATGATCTATGATAATGCCAGATCACACACCACGAGAATCACTCAACAGTACCTACCTACTTGAACAATGTAAACATTCCTGTTATAGAGTGGCCAGCGTCAAGTCCAGATGCGAACCCATAATTGAACATGTTACGGACATGCTTGGGCGAAGAATGCGAAGTCGTGTATTATTATTCCTCGAGAAAGCATTCGTCATAAAATTCTAGGCATACCAAGGAGAAAACATGCATTAAATTTGCCACGTGGGAGCAACACTCGTTGTTAAAAATGCATATCCCCAGTTTTTGCTAGCAAGTCGTTTCAGTTTTTACTAGTAACGTCATTCTGCCGCAGCACCAATTTGTGTTTTTTGTCCATATACCTATGTTTTTTTGAATTGTAACAAAACAGTTTTTCTTTCCAAATAAACTTTCAATTGTAATTGAAAACTACTATAATATGGTCAAATTCACGATAGAAAAAAAAGTTGACAGTTCACTTTGACAATCCTAGTAATTTTTTTCTGTAGGTTGCCAGCATTTGTTAGCGCTTCGATTCCGAGGTGGGATAAACGACAGGGCCGTATTTAGAAAATTGATTTACATTTCAGAATGAAAATTTATTATCAATTTCTTTAGGGGAAGTTAAGTTATTAAAATCCTGCATAGTAATAATAAACATCAATTAATTCTATGTAATTTTCGGCATTTCTTTTCAAGAACAAAAAATCAATTAGACAGGTTATAAGGAACACGTGGCTTTGGAAATAAAACAAATTTATTATTTTTAAACTTTAATTATGAACATTGATTATTTTAGGTCTTGTTTCAATGATATAGAAACGTGTCAACCAGAAACAGAAGCATTCCATGCATCCAGAATTCTCCTGAGGTTGGCAAAAAAGCTTCAAAAATAAGTACGATTAAGATATCTTAATTTCTAAAAATAAACGAGAACATTTCTGAAATAAAACGAATTAATGATTATTAATTGAATAATGGAAAATTATATCAGGGTTTGTGGGGCTTTTCTTTCAAACGGCATAGAATATTAACAATCTTAATTTCTATAAATGATAAACGAAGCCATTTCTGAAACAAAACGAGTCAATGGATAAATTAAATAAGTAATGAGAAAATTATACCAGGGTTTCTGGGACTTTTCCTTCAGAAGGCATAGAACAAGAACAATCCTAATTTCTATAAATGATAAACGAAGCAATTTCTGGAACAAAACGAGTCAATGGATAAATTAAATAAGTAATGAGAAAATTATACCAGGGTTTGTGGGGTTTTCTTTCAAAAGGCATAGAACAGGAACAATCTTAATTTCTATAAATAATGATGAACGAAACAATTTCTGAAACAAAACGAGTCAATGGATAAATTAAATAAGTAATGAGAAAATTTTACCAGGGTTTGTGTGGCTTTTCTTTCAAAAGGCATAGAACAGGAACAATCTTAATTTCTATAAATAATGATGAACGAAGCAATTTCTGGAACAAAACGAGTCAATGGATAAATTAAATAAGTAATGAGAAAATTATACCAGCGTTTGTGGGGT
This sequence comes from Ceutorhynchus assimilis, assembly GCA_917834065.1. Taxonomy (NCBI): domain Eukaryota; kingdom Metazoa; phylum Arthropoda; class Insecta; order Coleoptera; family Curculionidae; genus Ceutorhynchus; species Ceutorhynchus assimilis. The sequence goes on from OU892277.1 coordinate 87,479,147, forward strand.
TTTCTTTCAAAAGGCATAGAACAGGAACAATCTTAATTTCTATAAATGATAAACGAGGCAGTTCCTGGAATAAAACGAGTCAATGGATAAATTGAATAGGTGAATAATGAGAAAATTATACCAGGGTTTGTACTATTCACTATCACTAGTCGAGTCAGAGTCGAAGTTTATAATTAGGGGCTGCACTTTGCTCACAGGAATTATTATATTTTTTTCCTTGTCATATGCGACCCTAATTACCTCATGCGTGTGTTTTACATAATGTGCCCATTGGTCTTTGGACACATTATCCAGCGCCTTCTGCCATGTCCCTAAGATATCTTTTTGCTCAAGGATCAGCTGGTCATAATACCGTTTAGCTTGACTCCATACCATTTCAATCGCATTGAATTGACAATGGTATGGAGGTAAGCGCAAAACCTGGTGACCCGCTTCCATAATGACATTGTCCACAACAAAGGATTTCTTGGTCTTGGGGACTTGTCGGATGATGTTCCACAAGCTTCCTTCCTTTTGTGGACGCTGGGTCAAAAGGGATAGCCTTTGCCTCCAACCACCTCTGCATCTCGTCTTTCTTCCAGCTCATAACAGGCCACTTTTCAAGTAGCCTGCTATGATAGGACGCATTATCCAAGATGATAATAGATGGTTCCGCTAATTTGGGAAGAAGAACATTTCGCAACCAATTTTCAAAATTTTCGCTGTTCATCTGGTAGTCCCCTGAATTAGTTTTTGATTTGAAAATCAGGCTGGAACCATCGATAAAACCATCTTGTCCTCCCGCATGTAAAATTATGAATCTGAAACACAATGTTGCATTATTCTAGTTAAATAATAACATGTCTCTTAGGAATTCCCTTGAAAATAATATAATTAACTTGATTGCATCTTTTTTAGCTTACAAAAATAAAACGTATTTTTTTTCTTAAACTTACTCATCTGACAGTGTCATACCTGTTACCATCACCCTTGATTTTCTTCACGGAACGAGTATCCTCATCCTGCCAAGACTTCCTTAAGGATCCATTTGAAAAAATCCATGTTTCATCAAGAAACACATATGGAAGCTTAGCAGGACCTAAGGCTTCGTTGTCCATATAGGACTTCAGGAAAACTCTTCTCAGATGGCTCACCTCAGGCTTTTCCATTAGGGCTCTTCTTGGATCCTCCTTTCTATAGGTAAATCCAATTGTGGAAAAAATTCTGCCTAAACTTGACTGGGAATCGTGATAAATTTCCCTTTCTTTCAACCGATCACTTACAGTTTTAAGGGTAACATGCAATTCTAAAAACGAAAAAAGCTTGTTTAAATATTGTAGTAGTTACATTTTATAAATAAAATATACATAGTCACATCAGCCTTTCCATGTAATTGAATTATGAAAAATAGTTGACCAAAAACTATTGCAGAAGAGAGGGGTATGTTTTCTGTGCAATAGTTTATTAAGAAAATCCGCAGAGCGCTTTCGGCTCTGAGCCATCTCCAGTGCTGCTTGGTCGCAGGTACATACATCACTTACAAGAGACAACGGACACAAGTAGACAAGCATAATAGAATTCTACTACCAATTAATCGATTACCTGTGAGATTACAAAAACTGCTAAATTATACAAAAGAGGAAAAGTGACAGGGACGTGGGCGGCAGGCTTTTGACGTCCACCCCCCCCCCTATAGCGTTTGTTTAACCAAGAATTCGAACTTGGGCATCGGCCACCTGCAGATGGCACATTACGCCTTTAAATAATTTAAACATGCATAATATTAGATGATACATTGAATAGGAAGTTTAATTAGAAATTACCATGCTTAGAGATACCAAATACCACTAGGAAATATGACAACACAAAATGCTAATCATCTTAACAACAATAAACCCTACACACAAGATGAATCATGCAGGTACAGAAGCTTTGCAAGTTTCTGAAAGCTGTGTACGTCAGAGGGGAATATGGATACTTATCCTTATGAAAAACTCCAATAATTCAGTTATATTGAAGATCGAGAAAACAATGGTTCTAAGAAATGTCATGAAATTATAGAATGAAAGAAATCCTAGCAGCAGCATCTTAATTTGTGTTGACCTGAAATAAAAAACAGTATTAAATTATGAAAAACAGTTTAATTTTATCTGAGAAGTTCCAATGTTATCAGGTGTATTCTTTTTGAATCTGGTAATGTTAATATGAAGTAACATTGAAACAATTCTATGTTCAAAGTAGAACATCAACTTACTCTCGGTATACATTTGGTATATTTCTGATCGAATGCTCTGTTTGACGCTTTCCCTTGAATCAGCTGTCTGCAACTTCTTGCGCTTCCGTGTGACAGGGGTAATTTCAGAGTCAACTGGACCATCCTTATATTTATAGACAGTGGTGCGACTCAGTTTTAAAACCTTAGCTGTCTCCTAGAAGCGCAATGAAACAGTAAATTACAATTTATTTATTAAAAATTTAAAAAAGCCACTCGCTTCGAAAATATCCCCTTCCAAAACTTGTAACTACATTTACTGACTATGCTGATATTAAGACGAAAAAGTTCCTATGATCAATCAACGATAATTTTATGATTATTAATTTACAGTTATGGGATTTTGATTTTCATGTGACACCATGAAATGGTTGTACACAAGCTGTATAAATTTCTGGGCCACAGGGTTCCCATAAACTATTGGTCTCTACAAAAGAATTATTTGCTTATATTTATTAACAGACCCAGAGCCGAGAGGGTTTTTGCATGTATCATAGGCCCCACGCCAAGGCTTGGGGGCTGATAGACAACGTTATTCCCCACTTTGAATTCCCGGTAGCATTTTTGTATCGAGCGTCCAGCAACCCGCATTCGCGGTACCCGACCTCGGTACGTATCAAGCGCACGGTAGTACGAAAATCACTCGGACTACCGTATGCTCGATACTCGCGACTCGCGCCTACAGTTTCGAATATCTTTTTGAGTTTTCCTGGCTCCTCACCATCAAGCTACTTGATAATATGTATTAGTTTAATTTTGGTTCTGGTAGTCAAATCGTAAAGCAATTTTAATTCTAGTAGTTCACTAAGTGGAATGGAAAGTAGCCAAAAACTTAAAGATTAATAAGATTTTGCTATTTGCCTAGTTATTTGATGCTGTCTCTAACAAACTATCCCAAACTAACCCTAAGGCTGTCCTTACCTTAACCTTTTGCTCAGCTCCAATTTGGGTTAGTTTTGGTTAGTTTTGTTACTTAGAGACAGCATCATAAATAATTATTTACATCTGCCTGAATCTAATCTCCGCATTTGTCAAATAACGATTGCAGGTATACAAATCCCTAAGTAAATAGCAAAAATCTTGTTAATTTTTACCTGCTTTAAAAATTCGATTTTTAAATCGTTCTAACATATTTCAAAAAATAGGCGTTTTTTTTTGGAGAAAAAAGTATACAGATGATAATGTCATTGGAAGAATGGCTAACACAATAATTCAAAAATGTTTTCGAAAAAACGTGAAAGTGGCCTTCTATCTCGCCATGGTATTCTATTCATGGTAAGGTTATGTAGATAAAACATAATTTTGCTCTTACTTATTCCCTTACCTCGACTTCCTGCTTAGTCTTGAAATTAGTTCGTATTTCGCTGGAATCGACAATGTGGTACATATAATTTTCTGGCCAGTGCATAATAAATGATAAACAATTAAAAAAAAAAAAAAAACTGAATTGTTGGACGCCGATCCATAATTTCGCAGAAGACTAGTATCAAGCGTACGGTAGCTTGACAATCGATCGGGAAATCAGACGCTCGTTATGAGACAGGCCTCGGTTAATACGACGTTACCCGAATGCGGTATACTGGGCGCTCGATACCAAAATGCTTCCCGGTATAGCACTCCTAAAGTGTAGCTTTTAGGAGGGGTGAATTTTCAAACGTGTAATTGATATACATGCCCCTATATTATGGGCCCCAATTTGATTCTTGTTTTATGTCATCAAGGAGGTCGCCAAAGTCCGCGAACTCAATATGCCATACCAATATGGCGTCACTTAAGGCCCGCCATACTTACCGAAACGTGCAATTTTTCCACCATGGATATGGATCATGGGCCCCACCATGTTCTTTTGTGATCTTTGTTAACAATTAACTGCAGAACAAATATTTCAAAATGCCATACTCCTGGGGCGTCACCAAGTGGCCGCCATATACATGCTCATTGCTAAAAATGACATGTTTGCCCTAATATGGCGGCCACTTGGTGACGCCCAAAGGGTATGGCGTTTTGAAATATTAATTGTTAACAAAGATCACAAAACAACATCGTTGGGCCCATGATCTTTATCCACGGTGGAAAAATTGCACATTTCGGTAAGTATGGCGGACCTTAAGCGACGCCATATTGGCATATAGCATAATATTGAGTTCACGAACTTTGGCGACCTTCACGACATAAAACAAGGCCTATGATCCAGGGGCATGGATATTAATTACAGGTCACCCCACCTAAAAGCTACACTTTAGGGGTGCCATACCGATAATTCAAAGTGGGGAATAACGTTGTCTATCAGCCCCCAAAGCCTTGGCGCAGGGCCTATGATACAGGCAAAAAGCCTTTCGGCTCTCGGTCTATAAATTTAAAAAGACTACCTTGTCCCTTTCCCTCTGGCTTGAAGAAAAAAGTGATTTGTCTTCAAAAAAAGCATCTCCAAGGTTTATTGCTGTTACCTAAAAATTATTGGAAATTAATTATGGCAATGGTAATTTAAAATTGCTAATTTTACCGTATTTTCTGAGACGCTGGAACAGGGCAAGGTCTCCAGAACCCTGGTACAATGGTCTGTCATTTCTGTCATCGCTAATAGCAAAATCGGCACTTAAAATCGTAATATTGTGTGAGTATTAGGTTTAACTCACCTGAAGACGTTAAAATAAACCAGATAAAAGTCTTAAAGATTTCAAAGTAAACAGTTATAAAAAGCGTAAACACTTGAATCCAAACATCCAAACTAAAACTAGGTTTTAAACGCAGCACCGAAACACAAAGGCACAAAACACTACATGAAGAACCGATTGTGAATATAATAGAATAATAATGCAGAAAACGGCAAAAAACTGAAACAATTTCACACAAAAATCCGAATTTACAAATACAAAATTCAAAGATCCGAATCTGGATATTTTTATATGTCAAATCGAAATGTCATGTATCAATATTTGGTAGTTGCCAGGAAACAGCGGAAAAAAGAAGAGATCTGGGGATTTCTGGGGATTTTTTTTTTCTTTTTTCGACTGGTGGAAATAACGGTCAAAATTTAAACTCTATCGTGAATATGAATATATTACTAACATGCAATTTGTATTGTTTGTATTATTATATTGATAAAATAACTTATAGCGTTAAAATTATACGTTTGTTTGAAGAAATGCAACTGCTCCGTTTTTCGTGCCGGTGACTGTGTCACAAAAATATCGAAGTAAGATCAAAAAGTTGAAAAGGATAAAAAACTCTGTGAAGTGAACTGGTGAAATTATTAAAGGTCGTCTCATTTGGAAAAACAAAAATAATTGTTTCGTCTAATTGGCATTATGGGTACTGTGACGTTCAATAGCAATCACCTTGGAATTTATAATACCTCTCTGTTGTTGAATATAATCATTGAGCAGACAATAGTTATTTTTTCAAAGACACATATTTTGTGTTTTCTCTGGGAAAGTTTCTAGTCGGACAGTCGGGTAATAGTCTAAGAGCCAGCGCCGACAAATTTCTCTGAATTTACTAAAGCTAGTTTTTGGACAGTTGATTACAGTATTTACGTACATAAACATACCGCGGTCAGTCAAGCGAAACTTGGGACAAGGACCCAGGGTGTCTTGTTAAAGATGTCGAGATAATGCAACGAATTTACTAAAGCTGAAAATCGTTATACATATTATATATGTATAACATATAAATAACGGTAGTGTTAGTCAGTCAGTTGAATAGCGGCGCCGTGCTGGTCAGTCAGCCCCAATAAATGTAAAAATCTGCAAAAAATATTAATATTACTGAACAAACCTATTAATTTAAACTTCAACCTACAATTTTGAATTGTCACTGTCACGCTGTCACTCTAAAAAAAAATAGACCTATTATTTTTTTTACATAAATTGGGGCTGAACTACCTCAATGGGGCTGAATGACCGGCCCAGTTCCGCTATTCAACTGACTGACAAACATCACTGTTATTTATGTGTTATATACAGGGTGTTTGGTAGGTCGATGCATATATTTTGGGAGGTGATAGAGTGTCATTTAGGACCTATTCAGTCAAACTTACCTTAGTACCAAGTCTTATGGTTTTCAAAATATGGCCGATTTAATTTTTTCTTAAAGGAATCCTTTGTTCGGCGCTTCAATGCAATATTCAGTAACAACATCACAAATTATCACAAAAATTAGCCAGACATTAACAAACTGTTAACTCATTTCAGTCTAAAAGTGAACATTTTGTTTGTAAAAAGAAGAAAAATAAGGCTAGTCCAGTTTTTTCCGTAAATACCTTCTCATTTTTGGGAATCTGTAGTCCAATGATTTTTGCGCTGCATTCCAAAAAAAAAATTGTAATTTTTTCGTGGTATGTGCAATTCGAAAAGGCACATGTGGCAGAAATTTTTAAATTACTTTGAAAACCTTGGTTGTCCTTATTTTATCCTTTTTTTTCCGAAAAATCTTAAATTATTATGACTTTAAAATGGCACTTTTATTGTTCATTTTTTATTCATTTTATTGTTAATGCATTTAACACAAGAACTTGAAGATGCAAAATAAAAATAACTGAGACAGTATTTCTGAATATTGCCCACCAAAGGATTTGTGAGATTTTTTTAAGAAAAAATTAAATCGGCCATATTTCAAAAACCATAAGACTTGGTACTAAGGTAAGTTTGCCTAAATAGGTTCTAAATGACTTACTCTATCACCTCCCAAAATATATGCATCGATCTACCAAACACCCTGTATAATATGTATAGCGATTTTCAGCCTTAGTAAATTCGTTGCATTACCTAGCTATCTCGACAACTTTAACCAGACACCCTAGGTCCTTGTCCCAAGTTTCGCTTGACTGACCGAGGTATGTTTATGTACGTAAATACTGTAAAGTCCATTCCAAAATATTTCGTTGACTTCACGGCTATGAAACCCTACCATAAATTAGATAGCTATTAGCCTCTATTGTGTAGGTACCAGGTTCTTTTATGTAGGTACCGGGTTCCTTAATACCCACTCAAAGGTTTACAGGTACGGATTTTGTGCCCATTATAATGAAAACGAAAAAGGCGTTTCATAATATTATTTATTTATGTTATAATCTTATACTATCTTAATAATTACCAAAACTTAATATCTAATACAATATAATACAATACACAATTCAACCAAACCTAATCTATATTTAGTTCCGTTTCACTGTCACTGTCATCTTCATCTATGCCTAAACTAATTATTAATGGCTTAACATTAATACCGTCAAACGGGGTGACTAAGGACGGATTTGACACTTTTTTGTGAATATTTCATGACCAGAATTAGTAAATGGCAATTTTAAGGTGGCTACATGTTTCTACATATTTTGGGAACACGTATGCTAAAAATAATATTTTTTCGAAAATCTTAAATATTTTTTTTTAAATTTTGAAAATTGTCCCGTTTCACCCCGTTTTCGGGGTGACTAGGGACAAGCACTTATTTAGCACTAGAAACCATTGTAAGGCGTTTCTGGAGTGAGACGGGACAAAAATAGAAATTTTTAAAAAAGTAAACATTATTTTTATTGATTTTTGAACAAAATAAAAAAATTTCTACACAAGAAATTATAAAAAAAAAGGTCATTTCTTTCGATAACAATAATGGGTCTACCTAATTTTTCAAATTTATTTGGAATGGAAATTTAACTGCACCTCTTCGCAGTTCCACAGGTCTTGGAAGTATTTTCAAAACCTGGGAAATGTTTACTGTGGATTCATCGGGAACTATTGGAAAAGCAAAGCCATTTTCTATTTTCGAATGTTCTCTTAAAAAAGTGATTCTTATTTGGTCACCAGATTTGTCTAAAATTTTTCCCACAAAATTTTTCGAAAACTTTCCGTCTGTAAATTTTACAATTGCAAAATCTTCAATGTGCAAATCAGTCACTTCCTCTGGCTCTTCTTCCAGGTTTTCCACATCTTCATTTTGATTTCTTTCTTCTCCCTCAGACTCTATGTCTTGTATGCTCCCATTATCATCAGATTCACTTCTATTTAATTCCATCTCCATTTCACTATTGTCAGAATCGGAGTCAGAACTTCTTTCACATGTCACACTTCTACCGGGTGTTACTAGAATTTTCTTTCCTTTACCTTTCTTTGCTGGGTTTGTTGGAGTTCGCTGGTTCTTTAAAAAGTCTGTGAGCGTTTCGGTCCAAGCTAGTTGGCCCTCATCTTCTCGAACAGGCTCTGGGGGTAGACGTTTCAAGACCTGATCCCTGTCGAGTGGAATAAGACCACAACAACGAAATCCAGCCTTTATGTTGTCTTCTAGCTTGTCTCCAATATTATCCAAAGCTTTGTTTAATAAGCCTGGAAACTCAGGTTTTGGGAGTACTCCTTTATTTTTTTTCTTCCACTCTAACAAAATTTTTCTCCACGATTGCTTGAGTGGTTTAAAAAATGCTGTATCCAGAGGTTGTGTAAGGTGGGTGCTATTGGGAGGTAGCAAAACGAATCTGATATTATTTTTTTGACATTCCATGATGACATTTTGGGAGATGTGGCTACTCAGGTTATCGCCTATTACAACCTTAGGCCCCTCAAGTCTTCGGAAGTAGCCTAATGCTATAGTCAAAAACCACTGTTCAAATTGATTTGAATCGAACCATCCACTTTTTGTATTTCCATATCTAGAACCCTGTGGTCCATTTCTTATCCAGTTTTCATAGAGATGTTCTGATTTGAACACCACGTATGGCGGCAACATTACACCAGATCCACTAATTGCAAACATGACTGATGTTGATGTTTTACTGGAATCAAGAATACGGTCTGCATGTTTGTTGCTTCTGCGAATAACGACACGCTGACGGCCCGGATCGTCCGTGAAGTTTGTCTCATCATAGTTCACGATGTTCGCAAGAGGAATGTTTTCTAGAGATAAGTTTAGTTCATCAAAATAGACATTTATTGCTTGCCTGTCAACTGCAGCCCTTGCTCGTTTAATGTTTTCGGAAAGTCTTAAAGCCAAATTATTTTTGTGGCGCAATAAAAATGATTTCATCCAGTCCGGCCCTGGCATATTATTTGTAAATCTTTTTATGTTTACACCCATTCTGTCATAGTATTGTTTTACCAAAATCCGTATATCCATTGGTTCTAAGGGAAATCCCCAATCGGCAACACACAACAAAGAATTCACTATTTTTTTTTCGTCTGCTTCAGCTAAGGCCAATTGACCCCCAGGTTTTTTTAAATTTTGTTTGATGACATGCTGATTAATGGTATTTCTGGATACCCCATACCGTTCCTCTAACTCTCTATAACTTGTTTGTTTCGCTAACCTTTCCCTAACGGCCATTTCAAGTCTTTTTTTGTCGTAATTTTGATATGGCCTTGCGCCAAGCCTCCTAACATATTTACGAGGCATGTCCCGAGTCACCCTAAAAAGTGCATTCAATCAGATTTTCTATCACAAAAAAATAAATAAAAATTTCTGAGCAAAAACGACCTTATTACATCTTTAACAACATATTAGCGGACAAAAAAATAAATAAAACATACATGTCATCACTTACCTTGATATATTTACAGACAACAATTGTAGCGGTTTGAAAAAACACCGATTCTCTATACTTTGAAAACAAATTTTTTGTCGCTGTAAAGACTCACCCGGTGCCGCCCGCATTAGGTGTATTAAAGACCTCAAAGTGTATGCTAATCCCCAGAATATTTATGTTGACCTCCCACCTTGCTCACCCCTGTTGCCAATTTTTATGGAAGCGCGCGCCCAAGTGTCCCAAGTCAACCCGTAGTCCAGAGTCACCCCGTTTGACGGTACCTATCAACTCTTTATCCGCTTCTTCAACCTTTCTTGACTTGCCGCTGTCACACCGTTGCTTCCTTGGCTGGATGCGTTTGGCTACGATATCTTTAACCGTAGATAATGGAGTTTTGGTTAAAACGGATGATTCACTCACACTTTGATTATGATTATAGCCTCTCTGCAGAAGGGTTAAATAAACGTTCCTCACAATTTCCTTGGCATCTAGCGATAAATGTTTTTTTTTTGAAATACCACTTCCGGTTGCAATACTACCATCATTTGCCCATGGACGCCACATTTTTTTTGTCAATATAACAGCTCTAGTTCTGTACAAAGACTAAATAATTTAACTAAAACATTCACCCACATTTACATGTACACATACCTGCCTATAATAAATAAAATCAACCCGGACCTGCTCACAGGTAGTAGAAGTTTGTGGTTGAGGGTATCATCAACATTTTATTGATACTTGAAGAGTCAACGAATTATTTTGGAATGGACTTTACTCAACTGACCAAAAACTGGCTTTAGTAAATTCAGAGAATTTTTCGGCGCTGGCTCTCCGGCTATAATGATTTCACTTCATTTTTCAGATTTATATTTAAACTACCTCTTTGGAAAAAAATGGAACAAAAATACAAGACCGCAAGACTCTTGCATGCTCGGTCTTGGTCTTGCGTAAGTCTTGCAATAGTAGGTCTTGGTCTTGCATAAGTCGTGCACTGCCCGGTCTTGGTCTTGGTCTTGCAGTCTAATAAGCGGTCTTGGTCTTGATATATATTTTTTGTCACCCTTTCGAGCCCATGCTCTGCACTGAAGCTCATTGTGGGTTATTGTACATCATTTTGCGTGGACTCTACTCCTTCCCATTTATATTTCATACTAGAGTCTAAATGGTCGGCCTTATCATGCATTCAGACTCCCACCGACATCACGCAAGCCTGAGAAAGTCCTTCCACATCCTCTCGCCAAGCCAACGAGCCGGTTGAACATCACCAACAACCATGCCCTAGCTGGGATTTGAACCCGGAACCTGCAGCATGCGAAGCAGATACTCTAGCCACTGCCTAGGTCGGCTGGTCTTGGTCTTGCTTTTTCTACAAGACCAAGACCAATACCGCAAGACCAAGTCGACTTTTTGATATAGACATAGACGGTGAAGTGATTAGCTTTTCAGACGACACGGCCATCTATTTTACAGCAGAAAACTGGGACAATCTAAAAACCAAAGCTCATAGGGAAACAGAAAAAATTGTACATTTTCTTCACCAAATGAACTTAACTGTAAACTTTACACAAGCATTTTTCCTACCATTTACGTCTCACGCCAATAATTTGCCACGATACAATAAAATCAACTTATCTCAATAACTGTGACTGTTTACCAATGGCGATAGAAAAAACACTTAATATAAAATATCTTGGATAAATTTATTGATGCACATCTTCGATGGGACGAACACATAAAATTTGAATCAATAAAATCAGACCTTTATTGCATATACTTAAACATTTAAGAGCATTTTTCAAAATTAAGCAGCTAAAGGTCATAGCTGGGTATATCAAACCCCACTGGAACCACACTTAACATACGGAATTTTGGCTTGGAGTGGAACAACAAATAATCATTTAAATAGCTTAGAAAAAAATCAGAAGCGGTGCAATAAGATTATATTTAATAAACCATATTGTTACTCGTCTGAATTGTTGTTTGAAGAGACAACATTTTTCGACATTAGAAAACATTTTATTTATGCAATAACCGTGAGGCAACATAAATTTAAGGCCAATTTGGCTGAAAGAGAAATACCCGAAAACAAGAAATATTATACAGGATACGAAAAGACCATAACCAACCATAACCCAGAGAAGTTACTACTATTTAGAGCCCAAAATATAAAGTGCACTTCCAAAGAATATTTTGAATATAACTTCATTGAAAAAATTCAAATTACCAAAAGGAATGGCTAACAACAATAACTAGAAATGTAATACAAACTTGAATTCCATGAAATTACGAGAGTAAAAGAAATAATAATAATAATACACTAAGTAGGTACCCGATTTTGACACTATGCTCACAAATATGAAAACTCTCTCAATTATGACACCCAACGACCCAACTCTCAATATTGACAACATAGGTACCCTTGATTAATTATATTTATGACACTTACCCTTGAATATGAGAGTTTACCTCAGGGGCGGACTGGCACTAGAAAACAGGCCGGGCCATGATGAGACTTGCAAGGCCACCTACTTTTGCTTTGCTGGATATATTTTTCTCGATTTTGTATCACTTTCCACTATTTGCTATAGGTATAAACGAGTTAATAATTGGAAGATGAATTGAAGTGCTTCAAAACTTTATTATTTATCGAAAATAAATTACAGACAGTTACTGAGTTGTAATAGTTATTTTTCTTACAAGGCGCGTTTTATCGTCTATTTTATTGTCGACCGGAAAAGTTAATTAATTCACGAGCGATGAAGTCGCGGGTGAATTTTGACAAACGTTCTCTGAGTGACTTCCAATTTTCAATCAAACGCTTCTGTGATATGGATAAAGTTAGTATGTATTGGTAAGAAAGGTCCGCTCTTTGGAGATCGGGATAGGCCTCGGCATATATATTATTTTTCAAAAGCAAACTGTAACAGCAAAATAAGCATTTTTTGCAGGTTTTGTGCTTATTTTTATTACCTATGTGAGGGTCGTTATCGTCAGGCGCGGCTCTTCTGAAAGGTCATTCGGTCAATGACCCACCAAAAAATCAAACAATAAATTTTCAATTAAATATCTTTAATATTAAGTTTTAAATTAACCAACAATACGCTCAACAAAATACAGAAATCGAATTATTTTGCGCATTGAACTGATTATATTGGGTACCCGCCTTTAAAATTACCAAATAGAGACCTGCTGGGCTCGGCCGTATTTAAAATTGGGCTTATAGCTTTTAAATGGATAGGAATCAGAGAGAGAGAGAGAGAGAGAGAGACATAACGGGCGTAAATGAGTAAGATAAAGAGGCACATTTGCTCCCATATGTTCCATCACGTCGACGGCCGGTAGCGGCGCCAGATCCTCGATCGATCGATATAGGTATTTATAGGAATGGAACCAGAGCGCTCAGAATTCGCCGATTTTATTGTCTTTTTTCAATCGCGTTTATCAAAGAAAGATGAAAAACAAAAGGCCTAAAGTCTTGAGGTGTCCAGATTTATTTTTCTTAACACAATTACTGAATTGTCATTATACACTCGATTGTTTTGATTTCGATTATCGTTTGATTCTCAAAGTTAATTTTTTGTGTACCTAATCTCAGTCTTCAATCGCTTGACAAAAATGGGTTTTCTTGTTCAGGAAATCATTTCTTCAATTTCTAGTGGTAGATTGACTTTCGAAAAACGGCGTTATCCCTCTAAATTTGACCCACCTGTAGAAAAACTCACGAGCCGCGCCTGGTTATCGCCATCGCTGTTATTCAATTCTAAATTAACAACTGAATATTCATCGGAAAGTGTTTGGGACAGCCTAGACCATTTAGTGGCAAAATCCAATAATTGCTGCTTCAAACTATTTTTTTGAATTTCAGGAAATCTTCTGGTAGTTTCTTTAAGGAATCAAAACTGCTTGGATGAAAACATTCGAAATCTTTGAATAGCTGTTGATGTTTCGTAAATCTACTCTCCAAAGAGTTAACAATTCTGTCCATTATTATGTAAAAAACTGTCAACTGCTCACTACTCGGTTTCAACTCACACGAACCCACTAAAAAGCCAACACTTCAATTCAACTGCGTTTTTTCTCTGCCTCCAAAAAATAGGTATATGCCTTCTGACAGTTCGCAAACTGTCGGGGACTTCCGTGAGAACAGACCTATAGTTGCCGGTTGCCGGTTGGCATCATGACACAGCAATCAGTGTTGTTGGCTGCCAACTGCTGAATGTAAAATAATGCGCCTCCTGGACGAAAATTACGCGCCTCCTGGATAAAAATTACGCGGTTTCTGTCAGAAGAGTGCGACTATTAGGATCATAGGATTACGTAAAAAACGATGTCTGCTGTTTTATTATTTCTTTTTTGTGGTATTTATGATTCGATTAACTAATAGTCGCATGACGGAGACCGCGCAGCGACCAGGCCATTTTGCTAGGCCAGGCCATCGGGCGATGTCCGGTCGCCTGATGGGCCAGTCCGCCCCTGGTTTACCCGACCGATGTGTTTCCAAAGTTATCAAAATTCAATGGCCATCAAGCGTCTCTGAATATTGTTTAATGGTTGATGGTGGTTTCTATTTGTTTATTCTAAGTTGTTTAAGATATAATCATTAGGATTCGCTTAGGGGAGGATTATTATAAACAAAAGTCTGATATATTAGGTATCAAGGAATGTTATTTTGCCTTGATATTGTCTGTATTAGTAATTAGTATTGTGGAGGTGAAGAATGAAGGTGCCTTATTTATACAATCATTTTAGTTATATACTAAGTCTTAAGCTTTTTTGAACAATATTTTTCACTGCCAATTTAATTTATTCCGGAAATATTCGAAATCCATTACTTATTCGAGCCCGAAAATGCATAAAAAGATTTACTTAGGCTATATAAATTGTAAATCTTTTTCTGAGTAAAATATTAGGGAACTTTGAAGTAGGTATACCTGTTATATGGATTTCACGACTACATTGACCTCAAGACCAGTGCCGGATTTACCAATTTGCCGCCCTACGCCTGTTTAGAAAGGCTGCCCTCATGTTGGCAGGGGCGGCGCGTGCCTTAAAAAACTGGGAGGCCAGGAAGATACAGGACACGGACAGTGGCGTACGTGTACTTATAGTAGGAGAGCCGGCAATATTAACGGGTATGTGATCGTTGCAATGGATAATTTTTTCATAAAACGATAGCTCATAGTTACCTTTAAACTAAATGGATGGGTTGCCTTAATTCTCATGGCAGCAACCCTTTGGTAGCTGGGCGTAAACTACTCCTCTTTTTTCGAAGGAACAATGTTATCGTTACAATAGCTGGAAATTGGTAGATATATTCTTTATTATGTCTTCTCAAATAATATATAGGGTTGCCTCGATTTTGATGGCCAGAAATGATGGCAACCCTCATTGAAAGTCGAGCGCGCGCGTTATTTTGCTTGCTGAATACAAATTTTTGAAAGTGACAGCTCTCAAAGTCACTTTTTAAGTTAAAAGAGGATTCTGTGAAGAGAATTTTGCATACGGTTATAGGTCTTTAGGCAAAAAAAGAAACATGAAATTGTGAAAAAAGAGTGTTCGTCGCATATGATGAGAGCCCCCTACACCGCAAGGTACTTCTTATTTGTTGCACCTATGGTTTTGTTCAGCATCTTTTTATAAAACAACTTTACGCCCATGAGAATTAAGGCAACCCATCCATTTGGTTTAAAGGTTACTATGAACTATTTTTTTATGTAGAAATTATCCATTGCAACGATCACATACCCGTTAATATTGCCGGCTCTTGGACTATAAGGCTTTTTAGGGCAGAGGGGGCAAACTTAATAGGGACGCCAGGATTAAACGAAAACCTTTTTGGGTGCCACGCCCAAAAATGTTCATTTTGAGACAAATTTTTTTTTCTGTACTACCTACAGTTTATTACCTACACTTGGTATACATTATTTTGATCTGTGTGTGTTTTTTTGTTTGATTCATTTTTTTCATATGTACTGTTAATTTTTATTACCGGCGCTTACAGGCTATATGATTTTTTTGGTAGATATCTGTTTTTTGTGCTTTGTTATTTTATTATAATATTGTTCGAATTTATCAAAAATCAAATAAAGATCCAACGCGAAACAAAACCGCGTTTCGCGTTGGATCTTGGGTTTTCTTTTCCTGATTATTTTTTCTCTTTTCTTGATTTTTTTTTGAAATTTTGCCGCCTCCCCAGATTTGCCGCTCTACGCCTGCGCGTATTGTGCGTATAGGGAAATACGGCACTGCTCAAGACGCGTTTCATTACCATAGTGGTACAAAGTATCACAAAGTCTAGATGCTACTTCAGCAAGTTATCCTGTGAGAACATGTCACGCCAAGAACTCTGGTCCATGGTCGCAACGTTCCCATAGAAACAGCAAGATCAACATATTTTTAATTATAAAAGATCCTGTCTCTTTAGCTTAAGCGTCATTATTCGTCAATATTTAGTATAGTTGAGTTAATGTCCGATTTTATTTGTAACTTGTATTTTAAAATAAATTAATGTTTTTTTAAAAAGTGATTTTAAGAGTTTTTGAGATAACAATTTGGCGCAGTCGGTAGGATCTGTCAACGTTGTCAGAACAAGAATTTTCTAACTGATAGCGGCGGATTCTAATCCCTTAAACAAAAAAAGAACGGAAGAATCCCAACTCGAAGTGAACACGACGAGAACACGACGATTCCATGGAGGCTATTCTATTGATGTAAGTAGGGGAGAGTCTGGAACAGTGGCCACGCAGGTACAGTGGCCACGTAGCCACATAATTCTTATTTACAAAGACTGTGTTGCGCCATCTAGTGGGAAAAGATATAATCAATTACTGTTTCTATTCATGACGTCACTTGCAGTATCCTTGTGTCCTATCCTTGAGTAATTGCCTAACCTCAAAATTTAGCTCGCTTTGTAAATATCTTTGGGGAAAGCATTTTTGTTATATTCCAGTGTTCTCATTGAGAAAAAAGTTGAGACCCGGTGCAAAAGATAGCCAATATATGTAAGTATTTTTTGACATATTATTTTCCTGCATCCTCTTCATAATTTTTTTTGTAACCCATTTTTAATTTTAAAACGTGACTGATGGTACAGTGGCCACCATATCCTATAGGTACAGTGGCCACTACTTCGCTAAACTCAAAAGGGGTGGCCACTATACCTTCATAATTATGGTGCTTAAATGTTGAATTTTTTGTATTTCAGAAACGCTATAAAATGCCTCGTCGCAAAGATAAAATAATAGGTAAAACTTCTGCTGAAACTATGCGCAACGCACGGCAAAGTTTCAGAGGAAAAAGAAAAAATTAGAAATTTTGACGGACACCCCAGTTTTAGAAAGACTTGAAGAGGAGGAAAAATTGAAAGAAGCAAGAAAATCTAGTTTAAACAAAAATCTAGGAGTGAAAAGATGAAGCCTCGGAGATAGCTTAATCTTAAAACCTTGCACCAAACTCCAAAAAAAAACGTAAACTTCCTGAAAGCAGTTCCTCAGATGATGAGAGCATCGAACATTTGACAGATTCTGAGGACATTGATATCTTTGCTCAGTCGGACGAAGAAGATAATCATCTAATGAATGATCTATCAACGATTACTGAAGGTTCTTTCGTATTAGTCAAGTTTCCGACGAAAAAAACAGTAAAATATTATGTTGGTCGCATATTGACTAAGTTAAACGACGAGGAGTTCGATATAACGTTCTTTAGGCGCTACGGAAGCAATTTTATATCTCCAAATGTTCCGGATATATCGACTGTTCTAGCCCATGATATTGTTCTTCATTTCATGCAACCTGAAAAAGTCGGTGGAACATCAAGAACGGCTAATCTTTTTTCTTTTCCTGTAGATTTGTCCTCGTACAATGTGAACTAAACTCGTTTATTTTGAAATAAAGAGCATTTTTTTACTTATTTTTCACTTATTTGAGATGTGGCCAGTGTTCCATGCAGATATGGCTACTGTACCATCATTGATGGTACACTGGCCACTTTGTAAGCGTTTTTATAAACTACTGATTTTCAAGTATCAGGTTGGTATGATGCCAAAATGTCTAAAACACTGATGTATGACATCACCTTTTCAAAAAAGTGAATATTTTTAATGATTTATATTTTTACATAAAAATGTGGCCACTGTTCCAGACTCTCCCCTACTTAAAGAATTGTCTCGTTTATTTTTTTTTGTTTGTTTTTATGATACTGTTCGATTTTTCAAACATTCCCTATTATTTTTATTTTTTTGCATTTACCGTATTTTGCGAAGTTTTATTTTACGATATTTTGAAAATTTGCGAACCAATTTTTATAAATTGTTTCAATTTACCATATTTTGTCTATTTTGAAAAGTTTGCTAATTAATTATTTCCTTAAAAATCGTTTTATTTTACCGTATTTTGAAAATTTACGAACCAATTTGCATAAATCGTTTCCATCAACCATATTTTGAAAAGTTTGTCAATTACTTTCGAAATATTTTTTTCGTTTTTGAATATTTTTATTTGAATCAACAAAATGCCCAATGAAACCAATGAAACCATTATGGAAGTTGAACCATACAGACTTTCTGAAATATTTTCGATAATTCCTGAATTTGAAGGAGATCAAATCTTTTTGGGAAACTTTATCAATGCATGCGATTGTGCCTACAATATGGCAACCACGCAGCAAAAAGTTTTACTTGTTATTCATATTAAAAATAAGCTCAGAGGTAGAGCAGGTCAACTGATAAGTTCTCGAAACCCCACTTCCTATTTGGAAATCAAACAACTTCTGAATTTACACTTTGGAGATTCTAGAGACCTCTCAGCTCTTATCCATGACCTCCAACGACTCAAACAACTACCAGGCGAGTCCCCACTTACTTTCTACAACAGACTCCAAGTACTGAATGCAAAAATGCATTCTGCTATCCAAAAGTCACCACACCTTAAAGGGGGTGTGCGCCAAAAAAACAACTTCATCTTAAAAAAAAGAGAAAAAAAATCTAAGAATAACAGTGAAATCCGCACCCCTCTATGACAAATAATACCGCAGATATGGCTCTATGAAGGTACCGTATCTCACCCTATGACGTCACGAAAGCTCAAGCGATGCACGAGAAAGTGGATTTAATTAAATTTATGTAATGTTTTCCTGTGTTACCTGCAATAATCTAAACAAAAAACACTCACGCGTGTCGGGCACAATCAAATTAACAATGCAGAGCGCCGCTGGACGAAGTTTTCGTGACGTCACGAGAGCGTCGTCCACACTTTAAAGCGGTATATCTCAGCGATGGTTTATCGTAGAATAACGAGGTTTGAACAGTTATTCTTAGATTTTTTTACACTAAAACTTTAATTTTTGGCGCACACCCCCTTTAAAACACAAGATCAAAAAGAAGCACAGTCCTCCCTTGTGGAATCTATGGCCCTAAACACTCTACTTACAGGCCTAGAACCTCGCCTTGGCCAGATTATCAGAGCAGGAAGCCCACACTCTCTTTTAGATGCTCAATGTAGAATCAGGAGAGAAATCCAACTTTCCTATTTTGAGAATCAGAAGACTCAAGAAACTGCTGTTCAAAAAGTTTTGGTCAACAAACCACAATCATCCATTAAATGCTTTTCTTGTGGAAAAATTGGCCATACATCCAATCAATGTAGACACCAAGCTTCCAGTCGTTCAAACTTGACTCAATACCCAAATCAAAATTTCCAAAAAACGACTACAGCTAACTACTCAGGCACCGCAAATCAACAGCCAACAACTAATGTTCCACAAAATAGAAACCAAAATGCATCTACTTCGAAACAATTCGTACCAAGATACGCTTTAACTACCCCTCAAAGAAACCCCAATTACTACCCTAACCAGCAAAAAACTTATCTTTTAAATGATTCCTCTAATTAAACATATGCCAACGAATTTGAGTACGCTGAAAGCCCTCAGTATGAACAAGATGCTTCTTATGAAGAAAACGAATATGCTGAACAATTCACTACTGTTCCGAACGCTGAAAATTATCAGGATTTTCTGGTTCCTTTTACCAATCACCATCCGCCAGAGAATACCCCTCAAGACACTTCGAATATCGAGACTCAAATACAACTTCTGAATCTAGACAACATGAATCCGAATCTCAATTTTCCGGAACAAGCATTTCTTTAAACCCACATCTTACTGTTAATTCGAAAAATCTGTACTACATTCATGATGCTTCCAATAAATTCAGATTACTCATTGATACAGGTGCAGGCATTACAATTTTCAAAGAAAATACTGTCCAGAAATTCCCCTGTCGTTCCGAAGAAAACGTAACCATTCAAGGTATCACCGATCAAAAACTCCAGATCCGTGAATCAACACTTGTACCGTTCACCCTTCAAGATCCTCACAAAGTGTATATTTACAACTTGAATATTGATTTCGATGGAATTTTAGGGTTGGATTTCCTAGAACATTATCAATGTGTGATAGATTTAAATGCTAAAGAACTTGTAACTAATTTCAAAACTATCCCTCTTAATAAAGTCACTGAAGATGACTACCCTAATAATACAAAACCAAACAACACTCAAACAATTGTCAACAAAATATCTATAGAAGCTAGAAGTGAAAAGATCTTTAAACTCAAGTGTAATCTATCCAACACAGATGCTTTACTTTTTTCTCAAGAAAAAGAAAAAGTCAAATTACCTAATGCTTTAGTAAAAGTTAATGAACAAGGTGAATTTTTAACCTCAATTGTAAATATTAACGCCATGGACAAAACCGTAGAGTTTCCGAACTTGTCTATCGAACCATTTGTCTCAGAAAGTGAAACTCAAAAAACCATTCTAAGTTTCAACAACTCTAACCTCGACTATGACGATACTTATGATAGGCAAATGTCTATACAAAATGAACTTCGTACAGAACATTTAAACGACGAAGAAAAAGAACTAATTACCAACTTATGCCTGAACTTTTCCGACATTTTCTACCTGGAAGGTGACACGCTCACATTTACTAGTGAGATTAAACACCCTATTGACACCAATAATGCAAAGCCTGTGTATACCAAATCTTACAGGTACCCCCAAATCCACAAAGAAGAAGTCAAATCCCAAGTTTCCAAAATGCTAGACCAAGGCATAATTCGCCATTCTGTAACTCCATGTTCTTCTCCCGTCTGGGTCGTTCCTAAGAAACTTGATGCTTCTGGCAAACCCAAATGGCGCGTCGTTATAGACTACCGTAAAGTCAACGAACTGACTGTAGACGACAAATACCCGCTGCCTAATATTTCCGATCTTCTAGATCAATTGGGAAAATGTCAATATTTTACCACCCTTGACTTAGCCTCAGGTTTTCACCAAATAGAAGTAGACTCCAAGGATGTTTCGAAAACCGCTTTTTCCGTAGAAAATGGCCATAACGAGTTCGTTCGTATGCCCTTTGGACTCAAAAATGCCCCGTCCACATTCCAAAGAGTCCTGGACAATATCCTCCTCGGCATTCAAAACGAAAGATGCTTAGTGTACATGGACGATATTATCGTTTACTCTCCTACCATCCACGAACATATTTCAAGGCTTACCGAAGTATTTAAACGCCTCCGTTAAGCTAACTTAAAAATCCAGCCGGACAAATGTGAGTTTCTTCGAAAAGAAGTAGCTTACCTGGGACACCTTATCACTCAAGACGGTGTAAAAGCGAACCCTGCAAAAATAAGTTGTATTCAGAACTTCCCAACACCCAAAAATCCAAAAGACATTAAATCTTTTCTAGGATTAGCAGGATATTATCGTAGATTTATCCCCAATTTTGCTAAAACATCAAAGCCCTTGACAAAACTCCTCCAGAAAGATGTTCCATTTCACGTATCCGCATTCAACGAGTTGAAAAACGCACTAGTTTCTGACCCAATTCTGATTTATCCCAATTTCGAAGAGACATTTCTATTAACCACCGACGCAAGCGTTTTTGCCATCGGTGCAGTTTTGTCACAAGGCCCTATAGGAAAAGATCTCCCTACAGCCTATGCCTCTCGAACGCTGTGCAATGCTGAAACTAAATACTCTACCATAGAGAGAGAATTACTGGCCATTGTATGGGCAGTTAAGCATTTTAGACCCTACCTCTTTGGTCGAAAATTTGTCCTTATCACAGACCATCGCCCTTTAACTTGGCTTTTCTCAATTAAAGACCCTGGAAGTCGTTTAGCTCTCTGGCGCTTAAAACTCGGAGAATACGACTATCGAATCGAGTATAAACCTGGGAAAATCAATAAGAACGCTGATGCCCTATCTCGAATCAAAGTAAACCACTTCAAAGATTGTTCAGATTTAAGCTCCAAAATTCACATACTCGCTTCTAACAAAGAAGAACCTGACATTGACGATATAAGAAACCGCCCCTCTACAAGTCAACAACAACAAGAAATTCCTATCGTCGAAATAGAAAACAATGATGAAACAACCCCAATTGAGGAAGAATACAACTCTTTCGTAAATATCTACAAAACCAGATCAATTATTGACTACTCAAAGATAGAGATTTCCAACCTACAACTTCTGGACAAGTCTCACAAAAATATTGTGACATTCTTTTGGCAAACCAAACTAACAGAATTACATTACAAAATTATAGATGATCTATTCGAGGAAAATTTAGATTTTCAACCCAATCAAGTTAATATTTTATCCAGCAAATCTGTGAAGGCACGTAAATACTTCATAATTCCCATTCCTTGCAAAAATGAGAGAATAGTCCCTACCCTCTTTCACTCGCTTTTCAAATGTCAAAACGAATTTGATCCTGAAAAAACCTTTTGCATAAAAAACAATCTGGAATTACCTATTCTCGAAATATTTTCCTTTATATTTGCCGAAAAAGACATTAAGCTTAAGATATGCCAAAATATCGTCAAAACCCCAGATCAAGACCAAATCCCAATTATCCTGGACCAATATCATACTGGAAAAACAAATTTACATCGTGGAATCAATGAAACCGTTAGAAGAATTAAAGACAAATACTCCTGGCAAGGTTTAACCAAAGATGTTGAGAAATTCATCAGAGCCTGTGAAATCTGCCAAAAAGTCAAAATCTGTAGGAAAAATCTTAGTTCTCCTCTCGTTATCACTGAGACTCCCAAAACTCTATTCGAAAGAATAAACATTGACCTTTTTGAATTCCCAGTTCGTAACTATGCCCTAACAATTAGGGATGAACTTACTAAATTCACTCAAGCTTACCCAATCTCAGATAAAAAGGCGTCCACAATTGTTAACACCCTACTAGTATTTTTCCAACATTACGGGACACCTTTGAGAATGCTCTCTGATTGTGGAGGTGAATTCAACAACGCCTTACTCAAAGACCTTTGTCAACTCTACGACATAAAATTGACATTTTCAAGCGTAAGCCACCCACAATCTAATAGATCGCTAGAAAGATTCCATGCAACTTTAACGCAGATGATCCGCGTTCATAAAGCAGAACATCCAGATGAACACCCATTCAATATTCTCCCGTACGCAGTTATCTGTTATAATAATACAAAAAATAAGACACACGGATTCACACCTTTCGAATTAATCTTTGGCCATACGTCGAATAGACCCCCTGAGACTCTTTATAATCAAAAACAGCTAATCTCCAAATACATACGAGACCTCAACAACAGAATTGAATATTATTATAGAATGGCTCGAGCCAGAACCGATATTCAGAAAGAAAAGTCGAAAGTAAGGTTCGACAAGACGGTCTCACAAAATCTTCCCGAATATAAAGCAGGTGACAAAGTGTATGTCAAAGAAACTCAAATAAAAGACAAAGCCCAAAATCTCTTTAACGGACCTTTCGAAATAATTGAAGTTTATAGAAACTCAGCGAAAGTGAAAAACCTCAAAACAAATCAATTTTCGAAATTTAACTTTGATAGACTAAAGCCGTTCTATGACTAGTCTATTCTTTTCCAGACTCTTCGGGCTGATTCCAGTTGTCACCCCTCAATTTCTTCTAACTCCAATTAACAACACAGTTGGAATATTCTATCACGAAGAAGGTAATCTCAGAGTCTCCAATGAGAAATGGACCCTTTTAGTTTACAAAGAAATAGAATCATCCAGAGAAACTATCCAGAATAACAAAAAGATTCTCACTAGCCTGACCAAAAAAAATATAATTGATGACATTTCTCCTCGAATGACCTTCAAAGTTGAAGTTCAAACTCATTTCAGCCTTTTAACTCAAGTTGCTGATTCAGTCGACCAGAAACTTAATGAAATCACTGGCGACACAAACTACAGAAACAAACGTGGACTAATTAACGGAATTTGAAACCTCTCAAACTATCTAAAATCAACATTGATGATCTAAACGTGGCACAGCATAGACTAAACCAATTTTCCGATGAACTGGATAAACTAATCCAAGAACCATTCGTATCAAGACACAGCCAATGGTTCACCTACTTCATCATCGTACTAATAGCAGCTCTTGTAATCATTTACATTTGTTGTAAGTGTCGGCGAAAGGCACCTTCCAAGCCTAGCCCTATCGACGAAGACGAACCACAACCGCCGAAGTCTCATTCACGTCTTCAAATAGGCAACAACCTTAGAAAGCTTTTACCGAAACGAAGAAACACCGTTCTTTCAAATCTACCCTCAGAACAAGAGATGACCAGTCTACACAACAACCCAGTTGGTCTTTGAAAAAATTGTTGCAAAGCACCAACTTTTTACTTAATGGGGGAGCTGTTATATGGATTTCACGACTACATTGACCGCAAGACGCGTTTCATTACCATAGTGGTACAAAGTATCACAAAGTCTAGATGCTACTTCAGCAAGTTATCCTGTGAGAACATGTCACGCCAAGAACTCTGGTCCATGGTCGCAACGTTCCCATAGAAACAGCCAGATCAACATATTTTTAATTATAAAAGATCCTGTCTCTTTAGCTTAAGCGTCATTATTCGTCAATATTTAGTATAGTTGAGTTAATGTCCGATTTTATTTGTAACTTGTATTTTAAAATAAATTAATGTTTTTTTAAAAAGTGATTTTAAGAGTTTTTGAGATAACATACCTACCTAATAATTTTTCGTTCGGGTATTTACCGGAGCGAGAACTTTGGATTTGAAATTTATACGATCCATAAAATCGGAGCCGAATTTAATTGCGTTATTTAATTAAAACATTGTATAAAAGGAAGCACCTGCATTGGGCCAACTTTTTGATTAACAAATGCGAATCTTTGTAAATTCAATTGTCTAAGCCAAATAAATGAGTTGTCTGGTTTTTTGTTTTCGTCTTCCCTCAGACAACTCATTATTAATTGACATTTTACTGGGAAACAAGGAACAAAGCTTTAATTTATTGGAATAGATTAGGAATTAATTTTGCATTGTTTTAATCAATCAATTTTATTATTTAGATTTAAGGAGACAATGGTGATAAGCTCAGAATCAAAACAAACAGAACATTTTAAAGGGTTTGGGTCAAAAATTATATTTTCGATTCAGAAACTTGTATTTTAAAAAACATTTATTTTATTGATTAAAATACAGAGGTGATAAAAGAAAATGTGGATCAAATTGCTACAGCAAAAGCCTGATAACAAATGAACGTTCCTTATGGGACTGCGCTGGCTTAAATAAGAATTTAATTCCGATATAGCAATTTGATGTTTACTTTACAACAATGTATTTAAAAAGTCATAGAGGAAAGGGGTAAGTACATTAAAGCATATAAAAAATAGATATTTGATTATAAATCAGCGTGGCAATTGGTTAATATAACTTCTCCCTCCTTAAGATATTGCAAACGTGGATTGTTGCGAATTCAAATCAGACAATTCATTTTGCACATTTGCACAACCTTTTTCTGAAGTTTTAAACTTCCTAAAACAGTAACAAAATAAAATTATAAATAAAATAGCAAGACTTAAACCTATGATTACATATGTGTTCAAATAAGAGTTTTCAAAAGACAATTCTTTTAGATTGTGAACTCTTATCTGTTTCGTCGTCTTGAAGGCTTCTTCTAAGTCTTCTTGGTTGATTTCTTGAAGTTCCAATGTTGTTTCGTTCTCTGGAAGTTCAGGGATGTCTATTCTTGGAATCTTCAGTTCAAAATTGAAGTTCTCGCTGGTTTTTGAAAATGTTTGATTTTGTATTTTCACAAAGTATTTTTCGAAAGAAACTAGCGTTGGATTGGTTATAATTTCCATATGGTTTGCCTTGTCACATTGAATAACTATCGTCAGACTTTTCTTAGGGATGACTAATAGTTGTCCATTCGGGAGTTGTCTCACTGTTGGTTTCTCATATTTCACTTTAGTGAAAGGACATTGTTGTGGTAGGTCAGTAATCAGGTCATAGACACATGATTCTTCTTGCTTCAGCTCTTCTTGGTTACAAAGATACACATTTTCGACTTTCGGGCATTCCCATAAAGTATTGTAGTAAATGTCCGTAGTAAGTAATAGGTAAGGGTTCTTATTCCTAATGGTAAGTTCTTGAATAGGAATTGGATAGATTTTATACAATATAAAGGGCTTGGGATCAATCATTGGTGTGTGTATAACAAATATAATTAACTCATTTTGGATTTTTACTTGAGTTTTCATTGTCTCGTAATACTTGATTTTATTATCAAAAGGTATTTGCTGACTTTTGGGTATATTTGTTAATATTTGATTTAATTCATTATGCTGTAAAATAGTATAATGCATTATTTCCAATTGTGCAAAATTTATTGGTAATTGCACATGATCAATTAGATTCCTTATTTTATTACTTTGGATATTGATATTGTTCAATATTAGATTAAAGGTTAACATTGAGTGAATTTTGGTTTTCCAAGGAAATATTTTTTAATTTTCCTGTGATAACCTTTTGGTTAGATTCAATAGTTAAAAATTGATCGTGAAATGTTTTTGTAACTTGTTTTAATACTTGAGATTGTGTTTTTAGATCTTCATTGAGAGTCTTTTGATTATCATTGAGCGTCTGGATATAAGAATCATATCTTGCGCCGTCTTCAGCATCTAGGGTTCCGTAGAGCCATTTTTGTGCTGTGCCCATGAAATTTAATAGACCTCTTTTGTTTCGTTTCCGGTCTTGATAGATTTTTATGACTTGTTTCATAATCTTAATTTGAGAATGACTGTTTTCAATATTTGTTTGAAACAGTTCAACAAATTGGTTTGACCATGTTGTTTTGTTTAGAGTGTCAGATAATTTCATTAAGGTAATTTCTAGTTAATGGATACTTTGTATGATAATTGTCGTGTTTATGCGATAATAGGCCGTGTTATGTTGAGTTGTTACGTACGTAGTTCCTAAAGAAATTGGTAAAATAGGATTCTCTACTGTCATCAATGTATACGCTTGGGTGACTCCAACGAGAGTAAGGAATAGTAAGGGATTCATCTCGGAGTACCTGAAATAAATTATTGTCGTTTAACATTTTGTTTAGCAAAGCGATTCTGTGTTTTGCTATCATAATGCGGACTTGTCTCTATTAAATTGTTTTACAAAGATTGGATCTTGTAATTCTGGTTCGGGTTCACGATTTTTATTGCGTGATTCTAAAGAGTTTGTTTGTTTCGCTAACAATTTTTCTTGAATTTCTTTATTCAAATTTGCAAGGGATTCTGCCAAACTTGTTATATAGTCAGTTGTTAGTTTATTTTCTGTTTGTTCAATTGGTATGGCATAATTCAAATCTCCTTTAATCTCTTGAGAAGGGGTGTGATTCATTATACTATGAGTACTGTTGTTATAATTCAGTATAGCGATTGTCATTAGATCAATAATATTCTTATTCGGGTTTTGGAGTTTTAAACTCGTTATACTTTCACGTAGTGTCGAATGGAATCTTTCGATTGGACTATTCGACTTCGGGTTTCTTGGAGTTGTATAATGAAACTCAATTTTGTATAATGTACAAAGATCTGTCATTATAGCATTTTTGAACACTTCTCCATTATCTGATGTAATTTTTTGAGGTATTCCATGATCACTAAAATATTTCAATAACTGTGATGATATTTCTACAGCTGTTTTCGTGTTTAGAGGAAAGGCTTGACCAAATTTTGAAAAGCTATCAATAATGGTCAGAAATTTCTGGTTATTGATTATATACGTGTCAATATAAATATGTTCGGAGGGTTTCGTACCAATGGGTGTTGGTTTAAATATTATTTTGTATGGTTGACGTTCATACTTGGTTTTATTGCATATCTCGCATACTTTGCCATAATTCTGTACGTCTTTCTCGATACTGGGCCAATAGAATCTTTTCTTTAGGGCTGCAACATTTCCAGTGATTCCTCTTTGAGAGGTTTTAGTCTCATGATATTGCTGAATTTTCTCTTGTTGAAGATCAACTTCTGTGATGTCTTCTAATAAAGAGTTCGAGTGTACAAAGTAAACGAATTCGAATTAAATGATTCTTGTCAGCGGCGCCGACTTTTGAAAGTCCTCATGGGTGCAGGATAATAATAAATGACTTTATAAATTTATTTATAGGGAGAAGCGGTGGGCGAACATTTTTTTCCGGATGCCACGCCACGCCCAAAAACGTCTATTCTATAGTGTTTCCGATTGCTAAATTTGGGCAGCACTAGAGCAACCCTCGCCCAATTTTTATATTCGATTTATCCCCCCCCGGATAGGTAGTATTTATCTCCCCCGTATGTCTGGATAGGTAGGTAGTATAAATTTTAAACAAACATTTAATAATGTATTTATTTTTATTTATACAGGGTGTACCCGTTCAACTGGTCAAAAATGCTAGGGTATATAGAGGAACCATAGGTCACCGATAGTCGGAATTGCGCCGTTTACAAAATACAGGATTTTGAAATTTAGGCAACCCCCTTTCATCATCTGAAGGGCTAATGATAGGCTTTTCAAATTTCTAGGGATTATTTGTATATAATGCAATCCCATTTTCTACCAGGAACCACCCAAAAAAAAAAATACGGTGTCCTATCTCAAATTAGTTCTCCATGGTTCCTCTATATACCCTAGCATTTTCGACCAGTTGAACGGGGACACCCTATATAAACACAGTATCCCATTTTGGTTGTACAGGGTATTTGATTATATTTGGACCCATACCTACAGCCTTTACTATTTAAGTTAGAAAAAAAATTTAAATACAAAACTTGACACTTTTTTTTCCATATTTTCTTTGAACGGTATCAGAAAAAACAAAATCGCATCGGAAAATGGAAAAACGTAGACAGCTTGAACGTTTTTTTAATGGAACACCCTGTATATTTTGCGATAGAATGAAAGATCTTTTCTTTTTGATTCCAAATATATATTTATTGATCACATTTGAGTGAGCCGTTTTTGACATATTTCAGCTTAAATTATAAATAATTTGCAAAGAAATTCCATAAGGATGTCAAAACATTTAAATCTTTATAAAATTTATTTGAATTTAATTTATAATATAAGCTAAGATATATCAAAATCGGCTCACCCAAATGTAATCAATACATATATATTTAGAATCAGGAAGAGAAGATCTTTCATTTGATCGCATAATATACAGGGTGTGCCTACGTTTCTCTATTTTTCGATGCGATTTTGTTTCTTTCTGATACCGTTAAAAGAAAATATAGAAAAAAAACTGTCAAGTTTTGTATTCAAATATTTTTTCTATCTCAAATAGTAAAGGCTGTAGGTATGGGTCCAAATATAATTAAATACCCTATACATACATAAGGGACATCTCAGTTGCTATTGGAGTTAGAAGGATACGGTTTTCTCGAACGTTGGCTACATCGCCCTTTCCATTTTTCAGATACAAGGTGTTTTTGAAAAAGTTGCATTTTGAGACACCTCTTGTATCTCGGACCTCTCATTAGTGATCAAAAAGGGAACAACGAGTTCTTATAGATCTTTCTACATAGATTCCAGTGGCGAAGTCAGTTTTTCTCTAGAAGTGACAGTTTTTGAATAGTGTACCAAACATACGTTTTTTCAAATGAGACACCCTGTATAAATGGCTCATTGGATAGCTCTGCTTCTGCTGATTTCAATGGTAAAAGTTCGATAGGTATATCTCCATCCTGTTTGTTTTTATCATAAGGAACAAAGTTTCAGAAAAGGACTTTGCACCTTAAGGGAAATGAGAAAGTAAAACACTGCAACACTGTTTCTCATGACAAAAA
Source organism: Ceutorhynchus assimilis (assembly GCA_917834065.1). NCBI lineage: Eukaryota > Metazoa > Arthropoda > Insecta > Coleoptera > Curculionidae > Ceutorhynchus > Ceutorhynchus assimilis. Next base: position 87,509,074 of record OU892277.1, read on the forward strand.
CAGATAAAATTTTTTTGCTCGAAAACTGTCAAAGATGAAGCTATCGAATTTCATATCATTGAAATCAGCAAAAGCAAAGCTATTCAATGAGTTTATAATATATAGGGTGTCTTATTTGAAATAATGTATGTTTGGGTTCATAATTTAAAAACTATCGCTTTTAGAGAAAAACTGACAAAGCTTCTGGAATCTACGTAAAAATATCTATAGGAAGACAGGAACCCGTTGTCACGTTTTCGATCACTTATGAGAGAGCCGAGATACAAAGGGTGTCCCAAAATGTAACATTTTCAAAAGCACCTTGTATCTGAAGAACGAAAAGGGCGAGAATAATTTTGTTGACGGCATCTTTCGTTTGACAGAAAAGTAGCTAACGTTCCCGAAAACCCGAGCGAAAACCGCATCCATCTAACTCCAATAGCAACTGAGATATCCCTTATGTACAACCAAAATGGGACGCACTGTACACCCGAAAAAATAGGTACAAGTAGAAGAAAAACAAAATCAAAAAGTAAGTAAAAAGTAAGCCAAATACCAAGTACTTATAGCTGAATTGAATCACCGTTGGAATTACCATTAAACACTTGTACTTGTACTTCCGCAATCCCCACGAGAGCTCTCATGGGTGCGGAGCACCCATGAGAGGTTGCTCATGGGTGCACCTGCCCCGATGCCCCCATGTAGTCGGCGCCAGTGATTCTTGTAATGCTCGTATCACAATAGGTTCTAAAGATTTATTTAGGAAATGAAGGCAATAAATACCAGGTGGCATGTATTCCTCTACTAAATTAGTAATTTGTGATGTTAGAAAAGTTTTTTCAGGTAATGACCAACGTGAATTCAGGGACACAACGGTCCCTGTTTGGGAATCGGCCCACTGAGCAGTGGACTCAGGCTTCCCGTGCCAATCCTTGACGCGTTTCGTCCTTGTTAGGACTCATCAGAAGGACTTAGGCTGAAGCTCCCTGTCCAAGCAAAATTGTTTGCTCAATTTGTGATGTTGTTGGATTATTTGGTGTGAAGAATATTATTCTCTTTTTATTACCAAATAGTTTGATTATCTCTTTCCTAATTGTGTTATTATTGGAATATCGAAATACAATTTGATTTCTAAATATATTTACATGTTTCTTAGTATATGGAGATCATAATATTTGATTTTCCATAGACGTAGATATGTATTGTTTGGTCATTTTCAGACAAGGCTGAAATTGTTTGTTCGTCATCCGAAGGTGTTATTTGTCTTTTACTTCTTTGAGTTTTTGAAAATTCTCCTATTTCGATAGGAATTTCTTTCTTTTCCTTTCTTGGAGCTATTATTAGTTGAGATAATATTTTTATTTTAGGTCTTTCTTTCTTAGGTTCCTCTTCAGATTCTCTTTCTGATGCTGTTTTTGTTGATTCAGATGATTCAGACATTGTTATCTCTTTTTCTTTAGCTTTCTCGATTTGTTTAGGAAGGTATACTTTAGAGTCTGTAAAGTATTTTGCTATAATTTCATCATTACATAATGGTGTATCTTTCAGCATTTCTCCTAATTTTTTGTGAAATTCTTCATCTGAAGATGTTAATCTGGCATCTGGATCTGATTTTTGAATGGCATGAAGTTGTATTGCAGGAATTCTTGACAGTGCGTCTGCATTCATGTTTAATGTTCCTTTTTTTGTATTTGATTTCATAATCAAATTCGGATAATTTTAGTCGCCATCTGACTAATTTAGAACTTGGTTCTTTAACATTGAATAGCCATTGTAGAGGTTTATGATCTGACAAGATTGTGAATTTTCTACCAAAAAGATAAGGTCGAAAATATTTTGTTGCCCAAACGATTGCTAAAAGTTCTTTTTCAATCGTCGAATAATTACATTCAGCTGGGTTTAAAGTTCTAGACGCATATGCAATGGGAAGATCAGCTCCGACAGTACCTTGAGATAAAACAGCTCCAATTGCATAGTTTGAGGCATCGGTTGTCAATAAGGTCAGGATGTTTTAATATAGGGTCATTTATTAATACATTTTTACAGGTTTCAAAGCTATTAAGAAATTCTGCATTGTGTATTATTTTTTTGTCTTATTCCAAACAAGATGTCATTGGTTTGTTCAATTTGGCAAAATTCTTTATGAATTTTCGGTAATAACCTACCAATCCTAAAAATGATTTTATTTCTTTCACCGTCTTTGGTATTGGGAATTTTTTAATTGCCATAATCTTTTTTGGATTCGGTTTTATTCCATTTGGTGTAATTACGTGTCCTAAGAATTCGACTGTCTTGTGTAGGAATTCTGATTTGTCTAATTGTATTTTTAAATTAAACTTCTCAAGTCTCTCAAATACTTTCTTTAAATTTTTCACGTGTTCATGAAGTGAAGTGGAAAAAGTTATTATATCATCCATGTATACTAGACATATTCTATTCTGTAATCCTAATAATACATTATCCATCACTTTTTGGAATGCCGCTAGGGCATTTTTCAATCCAAAGGGCATTCTGTTAAATTCGTAATGACCATTTTCAACATTAAATGCTGTTTTGGGTATCGAATTTTCATGCATCTCGATTTTGATGAAAGCCAGAGGCTAAATCTAGTGTCGTAAAATAATTACTACGACCAAGTTAGTCTAATATATCCGTGATATTAGGTAATGGATATCTAGAAGCATATTCGAAATATCTATGTTTAAATTATTTTCTTGTGCTTTGATTCCAATAATTCCATCAAAATAGTCATGGAATTGTACATTATCATTTCAATGTTATTTTGAATATTATATTCTTGTAAAATTGGGACATTGATTTTTCCTTGCGTTTTTCTTGTTCCCATACAAGTAGTTAACTTGTTTTGTGTTTATATATAGAATTTGAAAAATATTCTTCTGCGATTGACGGTCTTATTAAAGAGGCATGACTTCCTGTGTCAATTAATAATTTACACGGTGGATAGTCTATTTAAATAAAAGGCAGTTGGTTGATTTGATAAGCATTTAAAGTTAATGCTGACACATTGCATCCAAGGCTTGTAACTGAAAATTTTTGCCTTCACTTTCGACTTGATTTTCTTCAAAATTTGTCTCTTCATAATAATTTTGATTCTCGAAATTTTCGTCAGGGTCTGGTAGATCGATTTCAAAGATATTATTAATTTCTTCGATTGTATATTTGGAAGGGTATTCATGTTGATTTTGTGACCGTGGTTGCACTCGAAAGGCATTATTGTAATTTTTGCCAAAAGTTCCTGAACTAGTAGGAAACTTTGTTGATACATAGACCTTTTCAGGTGTTATATTAATAGGTTGGGATGGAAACTGTGGTTTCTGCGGTACAAAGGGTGTTTTTTGTGTATATTGAGGTTTTTGTTCAGTATAGGTTTGTTGTGAACGAAATTGCGTATTTTTATTTTTAAAATTTGAGAAATTTCGATTTTGATTTTGATTAGTAGAATGATTAAGTCCTCTACTAAATTTCATGTGATTCTCAGCTAGTTGGTAATTTAACACAAATTTGTTAGCTGCATCCAACATTTGTGGATTTTGAACCATTAAAATTGTTCTTAATTCGGTTGGCGAATTAGTGACTAGATTTCGAATAGCAATAATTTGGTTTTGTTCAATCAAGACATTTGCAACTACCGTTAAATTTGGGTCGCACATGATTTTAGATGTAATTCTTTGAACTAAACCTTTTAGTTTATCCAAATACTCAATAATAGTTTCTTTATTAGTTTTAGTGGTATACATAAGCTCTTGTACCAAATTCTGTCTAGAATATTGATCACCATATTTGATTCTTAACGCTTCTCTTATATCGATCCATGTTTGTAAATCAGGACGTGCCATAAGAAAATTTCCCGCGTCATTTATTAATTTTGATTTTATGGCGGTAACCACATACTCTTTCTGGGCATTTTCACCAGTACAGTAGGTTTGATAGAATTCATTGATGTTTCTTATGAAATATTCTAAATATTGGCTTTCGTCACTGAAAGGTTTGATAAGTTGTACGATTGATTTGTTGTCGCGGGTTCGTAAATTCGTTACTTTTTATTTATTTTTATTTTTTTTTGATTTCAGTCTTTTCAGCAAACCTTTTTGGAATTGCAAAAGAACAAAAATCTGAATTTAAGTCTTCTCAGTAAATCAAAAATTAGAAATCACAAAAGATCAAAAATCCAAAAATCTTAACTATGGAACACCAATTACAAAATGTATAAAGAGGAAGGATGTACACAAGAGCTTGGTGGTAGCCCCGAAACAATTTATATGCGACGTTGCAATTTTTGGCATTTTGATGTTTGGACTGGAAATACCATTTCTCGCAAGTGTTAAGCCTAGTACCTACTCATAACAGCGAAATTAGCTCTTTTTTGACATTCCTTCGATAATTTGACGTTTTATGCGTGAATCAAACGTTAAATTGTCGAAGCAATGTCAAAAAAGAACGAATTTCGCAGCTTAAAGGAACCCAATTTTTCCCAAGGGTGTGCGGAAAGATTACTCTTTGTGCATGCCAAAAGTTTTTTTCCGTACATTCGTAGGAAAAAAACGGATCATCTTAGTTTCAGGCGTTCAGGAAATGGCAGAGATTGTCCTGTTTTTAATCCCTAGTGGGACTGCTTATTGAGCTAAAAGTGTCTGCCAACTGGTACGTCAGCCGCAGACCTCTACTCTTGGAGTAAAATGCATTATTCGAGTTTAAAGCACACAAAAAAATTAATTCCTAAACGTTAAATTCTTGTTAAAATCACCTTTTCTACATTTAAAATCGACGAAAAAATCAAATAACGACCACAGCCTGAATCGCAAACCTTCCATCGAGGTCTGCGGGTGACGTCATCGCTATTAGCAGCTGTGGCGACGTCACGCGTAGACCCTGCCTACTCAAGAATTGATGAACGTACGCCTTATTATGATGAGCAATCCTGTTTACGATTGTTGTATAAAAATGTCGAAAATTCCAACAAAATCCAAATCTTTCATTGCACAAACAAACTAGCATCTGCAAAGAACTTTTTTTCTGACCATTGAAAAATAAACAATTTTCGTCAAAAATAATTTTCTGCAACTTGAAAACATTACCTCCATATTTTAAAAACTGCTGTTTTCATCACTCGTTAAACAACAAACATTGTCCGTACCTGTTAGGAAAATCTGACCCAAACAAAATAATATACTTTGACGTCAATTTGGCAACGCAGCACTCCTTGCCTTAACCTTTTAGAATTGTTTTGGGGCTCCCACCAAGCTCTTGTGGATGTACTTACTAGGCAAGGCTAATAACAGTAGTCTTTCTTCACACGTTGCTTCTTGTTATTCCTTTTACTCAGTTATCCAATTCGAAGTGGACGGTATCTGGAACGTTTAATAGCAGCACTAATAATCCAAATTTCACTTTCCCGAAGGATTAATTTTTTCGAACTTCCTTCAGTCTTTTGAAATTTTCGCGACGTATTACGACTGTATCGACTTTCCCGAAACTTAAGCACTCTGAGCATCCGAACGACTGCGCCAATTATATTTTCGATTCAGAAACTTGTATTTTAAAAAACATTTATTTTATTGATTAAAATACAGAGGTAACAAAAGAAAATATCGCTGTTCCAGAAGAAAACTGACGTATATGCGAAAACAATAATTTTACAGGAGAGGCAAAAAACAATTGCAATTAATTAATTTTATAATTTTCAAGGGGATAAATGTTCATTCTGTCTAAAAATAAAAACCTTACCAGTATTTTTTGGACCACTTTAAGTACGCACTTATTGAATAGAAATAGTTTTTGAAATTGAGGATGAATTTGGAATTTTGTAGTTACGTCGTTATATTTCTGAAATGAAACACATAAAATCTCAGTTGGGTCAACCTTTTTATTTCATAACATAAAAATTCCGCTTAGAAATTAGTGCTAAGCAAAGAAAAAAATAGAAAATGAACAAAAGACGTAAAAAAATAATACTCATAGAGTCAATAACATCACTTTTGCACCAAAGTGTTGCTTGTACTTACGTATAACATCAATCTCAGTTGTTGGGTGAATAACGACACAAATTGCACTTACGTCGGAATTTCTCAAAAACTGATTCCACTTATTGACACAACTGATCCATGCGTCAGTGTTGTTCGGAAATGTTAGCGCAAAAAACCTATTATGGAGTAACGACGCAACTACCATCTAGCGGTCAAATTTGGTAGTACAATTGCGGCAATTTTTTACCAAATAAAATCGAGTTTTCTTTTTTCATTAGTGTACTTAACTCAGTTTTGGAAAAAAATGCAGTTACGTCGGTATTCTTCTGGAACAGCGATATGTGGATCAAATTGCTACAGCAAAAGCCTGAAAACAAATGAACGTTGCTTATGGGACTGCGCTGGCTTGAATAAGAATTTAATGCCGATATAGCAATTTGATGTTTACGTTTACTTTACAACAATGTATTTAAAAAGTCATAGAGGAAAGGGGTAAGCACATTAAAGCATATAAAAAATATAGTCCGAGAGCTGGCAGTAAAAACAACTACCTCATAAGATACCAAAGAGTTGAATTGACATGTCCTTACTAGGTACTTCACATGGTGATTTCAAAACCGTCCGTCTGCCGGGCGTAAGTGGTCGCTTTATCAGATTTATTTTTTTCTGAAAAGTTAAAAAAACGCTATCAACTACCTCATAGGTTACCACTTTTATTTTTATGCCAAAATATTACCAAACATGTTACTAACAAAAGTTGAAAAAGAAAACCCTGGCAGACTGGTCGCATTCAAATAGCAGACGGGTTTAAATAGTCCAGTAAATGCGTGTTTAAAGCTGCCGTTTTCGTAACAAAACTGCGAAATTTTTTTTTTCAACGGTTTTATATGTTTTCGAGGGTGCTGAAACTGAATTTATGGTTTGCTGCCTTTTAGGAGGTTGGCTTCATAGCCAAAAACGCAAAAAATCTGAATTTTTCAGCACTTTTTCCAGTTTTTGGTGTATATCTCAAAAACTATACGTTTTTTGAAGATGAGCGATCAATACAAAATTGAAGTAAATAAAATTTCCTACAAAATGCACTAGTCCTCTTTGATTTTATAATAAGCGGTCTCCGCGCTAGTGCTCAGTGAAAAACAATGTTTTTTTTTATATTTCCACAAAAACGTCTAAAACACCCACTTCCATCCCCTGCAACCCAATAAATATAATATGTTAATAGACCCTTTTATCACGTGCGAGTCAGTATCCCTAATTCCTATTTAATATTATAATTCACAAATTACACTTTCCAAATTTCGATATTTTAATATAATTTGGAACAATCACACACAATAAAAAAGATGTCTGTCATATTTAATTTTCTCATAAAGATTTTCATGAGAACCATTTTTCAAATAAGTTACCTGGCTAGACATGTTTGATGAAAACATTAAGAAATTATATTTACAACTTATTCGGTAATTACTAATTACATTAAACTGAAAATAAAGCTTACGAAATGATTGAAATACTTGCACAGAATCACATTCCTTTGAGTGGGTCCTACATCTGAAAAACAAAATAAGGCAGAGGATAAGTATACTATAGGTTTAGTTTTGGGTCGTCGGCTAAAAGGTCCAGGTGAAGGGTTTTAAGCAATCGAAGGTCCGGACAAAGAGTCAGCAGCTGTGGAAGGTCTAGGCTGAATATACTAAATTGTGGCTGCTCTTCCAATGAAAAAAATATTACCTACATTAAGAAGTGTAATACTAGAGGAAACTAAGCGAAAATGCATGTAATGATGCAAAATTTTATACAGGGTGGGCCAATGGAAACTTTCCACCCCAATTTTTTAGATTTAAAATAAAAATCTGGAAAAACGCTCGGACACGTCAATTTTTGATTTAAGGGGGAACTATTTTTCAGGTTTTTTCATCCCCGAAGCTTTAACCCCTTAGTTGGGGGGAGAACAACCCCCCAAATTTGAATAGGGAATAGGGGTCGTGTCATACCTCTTTTGAAAGGTCTCATCGAGTTCTTTATGACCCTGGAATTTCGTCTCATTATTTCCATCCATAACGAAATGACAGCTTGTCAAAATCTTGGAAATAGACTATTGTTTTAGTAGGAATAAAATCGATACTTACAGTTTGTCATTTTTAATCTGATACTCCGACGGAATGTGAGTTGGTGGTTTTTTACGTTAGAACGCCAATGGGCACCTGACCTCACACCTGTTTTTGCCATAAGCTTCACCCCCTCGCTCCTCATACGGAAAGTGTCAAATTTATAACGACGGACAATACATGCCTTAATGAAAATACTTACAATTAAAGTTGTTTTATTATTATTATTAATTAGATCTACACGTAAAATTTATCTAACAAATTGTTCAAAATGTCCGCCATTAACATCCATGCAATAATAAAGACGATTCTCTATCTCTTCTCTAACATATCGGCAGTTATTTTTCGACACTCTACAGTTATGCGTTCTTGAAGATCTTGAAGAGAAGCTGGCTGTGTTTTGTAAACTGTAGACTTCAAATGGTCCCAGAGAAAAAAGTCCAGAGAGGAAAGACCTTGCTCAATTGATCCCCTGCGGCCAATCCAACGACCTCTAAAAGTTTTATTGAGAAATTGCCGAACGGGTGCTGCATAATGTGCTGGAGCCCCATCTTGTTGAAAAAACACTTCATGTTGTGGCAAGTTATTATTTTCAGCAATAACCTCCCTTATTCTAGGAACAATATTGTCTCGAAGCAAAGTAAGGTACATCTCTCCAGTCAAATTGCCTTGTAAAAAAAATGGACCGATTAATTTATTGCCTAACATACCTGCCCAGACATAGCTTTTCAGGATGTTGAGTATGAGATTCTCTAAATAAATGTGGGTTTGAATCGCTCCAGTATCGACAATTATGTCGATTGACCAACCCATGTAGGAAGAAGGATCATTCATCTGAAAAGCAGATATTATACAAGAAATTCGGATTGCCAATACACTCATTTCTTCTACAAATTGTAGGTACTTGTCGATCCTAATCATCCTCATTAAGTTCATGAAGCAATTGTATCTTATAGGGGTAAAATTTGTGAGCCTTCAAAATTCTCCTTGCGCTTGTTCGCGATACGCCGGCGCCGGAGACTTCGGACAATTGCCTAGTACTCAATGTGTTATCCATTATAATATGTCTTAAGACTGCAACTTGCATACTTTCATTCCTCACGACACGAAATGGATTATCTTTATGATTCTGAACTGTTCCAGTTTCCATAAACTTTTCCATCAGTTGTCTAACGTAAGTATGCGAGACATTTTTATCCTGATGCCTTTCATTGAATTGTCGTGCTGTTGGTCTTGCACAGTTATTGTTTTTGAAGTAAATAGAAACCAATTCAACCTGCTCGGCTATAGTGTAAATAGTCTAGGAAAATTGTCGATTTTGTCGAAATATTGTATTGTATTAAAAGAATTTTTTTTCCACCACCTTGTTGTTTTTAGGGGTAGTTCGCCTATTTCCAACTTTACAAAAAAAAATTATAAAGAAAAGTTGTTCAAAATAATAAAATGAACAAGTTTTCTCAATAAATTTTTTTTGTAAAGCTGAAAATAGGCGAACTACCCCTAAAAACAAAAAGGTGGTGGAAAAAAATCCTTTTAATACAATGTTAATTGCAACTTTTTATATGCACTAAAGGCGAGAAAAGCAAAAAAAATTAATATATACCCCTAAAAACTAAAATTTCCCTAAGGGAAGTGTCCCCTAGCAGAATGGGGGTGAGTTACAAAAAAAGTTGATAAGGAAAAATTGTCGGAAATGTAATCTTATAAAACTTTTATTAAGAAATTTTTTTTGTTAAAAAATAAAAAAACTTTAACCTACCCCTATTGAAAAACGGCAGGGGGTGAGTAAAAACTTCATAAAGCAAAAATGTTGTATGTGTTGTAGAACATTTTTTCACGTTGGTTAAAATTTTTCATTTTCATTATAAAATTTCAAACGGCCCTTATGACCACAGACGACCCTTAATCAAAAAAGTCTTTAGATAAACATTGTAGATCAAATAATGCTGCACATATTTTATTTAAAACATTTTTTTGTAAGATCAATAGGTACCAAGTAATCGCCAATGGCGCACTTTCAACCCCTATAGCGCAAAACGCCAGAGGGGTGAATGTTTGATATTTTCGGTTTTATGATCACCCACCCGCCTCCTATCATCCCTGAAAAGTTCATTTGGGTAGGAATTTTTTTTTTGCAATGCATGTATTTTTCGACTATTTTCCTAGACTAAAACCATATTTAAAACTTGTTGCAATCTCTCGAACTAACTATAATAATCTTGAAACATAAAATGATAGTAGACAATGTTTAGTAAACGAAGCTTGCAAATAGTTTTTTCTTCAAACAAAAAAACAGATGTTTTTATGACAATAGGCGGATACCATGGCAACAAAAATTTCTGACGTTCAGATTTTTTTATTTTTATTTCTTCTATGTTTTCTAATAAATTTCCTAAACAAACTGGGGTGATTTTTTTTACAAGGCTATTTGACTGGAGAGATGTATCTTACTTTGCTTCGAGACAATATTGTTCCCAGAATAAGGTAGGTTATTGCTGAAGATAATAACTTGCCACAACATGAAGGGGTTTTTCAATAAGATGGGGTTCCAGCACATTAGCCAGCACCTTTTCGGCAATTTCTAAATGAACATTTTAGAGGTCATTGGATTGGACGCAGGGGATCAATTGAGTGGCCTGCAAGGTCCCCTGATCTTTCCTCTCTGGACTTCTTTCTCTGGGGCCATTTGAAGTCTACAGTTTAGAAAACACAGCCAGCTTCTTTTCAAGATCTGCAGGAACGCGTAACTGTAGAATGTCAAAGGATAACTTCCGCGATATGTTGCAGAATGTTGGAGAAGAGAAAGAGAATCGAATTTATTATTACGTGTATGTCAATGACCGATATTTTGGACATAATAAAACAACTTTAATTGTAAGTATTTTCATTAAGGAAGGTAAGTATCGCTTTTACTCCTACTAAAACAATACCTACAAGTCTATTTCCCAGATTTTGACAAGCTATCATTTCGTTATGGATGAGAATAATGAGACGAAATTCTAGGGTCATAAAGAACTCGATGAGACCTTCAAAAAGAGGTATCACACGATCCCTATCCCCTATTCAAATTTAGAGGGTTGTTCTCCCCCTAGCAAAGGGGTTGAAGCTACAGGGATGAAAAAAACTGAAAAATAGTTCCCCTTCAAATCAAAAATCGACCTGTCCGAGCGTTTTTCCAAATTCTCATTACAAATCCAAAAAATCGGGGTGGAAAGTTTCCATTGGCCCACCCTGTATAAATTAATACCTTGTGTCTCTTCAGCCGCTTCAAGCAGTGAGACTGGAATTGGCTCATCAGATCGCGTTTGCCTTAAGGGCCCCATACACTACGGTGAAACACGACGGTTTTCACCGCCGCGAGGAAACACGTCGTGTTTCATCGTCGGCCTGTTTTCACCACACACTACGTGATTTTTTGGCAGTTTTTTCCGCGTTCGCGATGAACAAGTCGCAGCTTTTAGCAGTGGCGGCGGCAGCTGCGGTTCCTGTAAAAAACCAAAAAAAAGAAGCTACAGTGTGGACTAAAGACTGGCTATTAAAAAGAAAATCGTTTTCTCATGTGAATTTGTTGCAAGAATTGAAACTGAATCCAAGCGATTGGTTTAATTATTTAAGGATGGATGAAGATACATATCTGGAATTATTGAAATTGGTAACTCCTCTAATAGAAAAAAAAAGTACCCACTTAAGAGAAGCAATTGTACTGCATGAAAGACTTACCGCTACATTGCGGTACTTAGCAACGGGAAGAAGTTATGAAGACCTAAAATTTACAGCAGCTATTTCCGCACAGGGCTTAGGACGAACTATTCCTGAAACATGTTCTGCAATATATGAAGTTTTAAGAAAAGAATATTTGAGGGTATGTATGGTGAGAAATATTTTTAATAATAAGTATTTATTAGTATTATGGACTAATGTTTCAGTTTTATTTAGTCAATAAATTCAACAACAAACACTGCGTACGTCACTGGAAAAAACACGTCCATTTGGACGGCTGAACCCACACACATCGGTTTTGGAACGAAATCTTGAACCGTCATGCCAAAAATCAAGCTCGGACTGAATTTTAAACCGACGGTGAAACACGACGGTTTTCTACCACACACTTCGGTTTTGGCACGACGTGTTTCATCGTGGCGGTGAAAACCGTCGTGTTTCACCGTAGTGTATGGGGCCCTTTATGTATCATAACTATCGCCGATGTTGGAGTGGGGCAGAACAGTCCTGTCCGCTTACACCCACATTGACCTAGGCACCTGCCTTGCATTTGCAAGATACCTATAGGCTGGAGAAGTTTTTCGGGAGCCGGGAGTTTTGGTGTGGTAATGGGGAACAACCCATTTCTTGTCAACTTTCAACACCACTTTTCTGGATACAAGAAATTTCTCACCTTCCCCTGAAGCTACCGCTCAACAACAAGCCCTTAGTGTGCAGCAGTGGATAGGAAACTACTTAAATCCAGAAAAGTGAAGTGGGGTACCTGAAAATCGCCTAAGATCTTAACTAAATTGAAATCGTAGGGGTCTGCCGTTGGAAGTGATACCTATTTCGGAGCAGAAGCTGTCAATTATAATATCAAAAAAACGCCATCAACTTCCTCAAAGATTATCGCTGGCGATGAACGCGATCTGGATGAGTCTCACTGCCTGAAGCGGCTGAAGAGACAGAAGGTATTAATTTATATAATATTTTGCATCATTACATGCATTTTCGCTTAGTTTTTTTTAGTACTACACTTCTCAATGTAGGTAGTATTTTTTTCATTGGAAGAGCAGCCACAATTTAGTATATTCAGCCTGGATCTCCTACAGCTGCTGACTCTTTGTCCGGACCTTCGATTGCTTAAAACCCTTCACCTAGACCTTTTAGCCGATGACCCAAAACTAAACCTATAGTATACTCATCTTCTGCCTTATTTTGTTTTTCAGATGGAGGACCCACTCAAAGAAATGATGATCCTGTTCAAGTATTTCAATCATTTCGTGAGCTATATTTTCAGTTTAATGTAATTACCGAATAAGTTGTAAATATTGTCACGCTTAGGTTGGTTGGGGTCAGCGGTGCCACCACTTTTACTTCGCTTGGCTGCGTCCACTAAGGGTTTATCTGAAAAGAGAGGATATGGGGGGAAGGAATACCACCACGAATATTTAATTTGTTTTATTTCTAAACCTTAATTACACCTTATGGTTCAAGGAGATTTACCAAAATCCTAACACCGCAGATGTTCGTCCCTGGTGGACCATGTTTTCGATTGTCTCGAAATGTAAGAATGTTTAATGTTTAATGTAACCCAAGATGCACTAAAAGAACGGGCCCCCTAAGGGCATAGTTCTCGTAGGTCTAAACTCGGGGACGCTGTGACACGGCTGCTATAGACGAGACCTTCATCCAAAAGTTTCACAGTCTCGACTATCCCTAGTCGTACCCAGCTAAGAAGGCAGGTCTTTAGGCTCGTACCTTATCAGGCTTAAAGCAGTCCAGACCAACCTTGCCTTGCATTGCCGCAGTGCGTGAATTTATATTGAAATTATTGCTGGCATAAGCAAAATCGGTCTGTTTTTAATAGTCCGGGGTGACCTCCTTTGGAAATTTACTTAATTTATGTAATGCGTGGGCTTGTGTACGTTTATGAGTTGACATTTGCCCCTCCCGTGAAAGCATTGGTCCCCAATGCCAACAGAAGAACATCATACGGGTTTACAATTCAAAAACTTAAAATTAGAGCTTCTATTTCGTTCGGATTGTTGTCTTCGTCTGGGTGGTCTGTTATGGCTGTACTATCTTCTTATGTTCCATGTACTTCATGTAGGGTATTGTTCTGGAAAATGTGCTAGACTTCACGTGTGTGCTTGGTATGGTTTTGTGCCTACTTCTGCGTGGATAGTGCTTCGTCGACTGTCGAGGTGCTTTTGTCGGCTGTTTCACTTGCGGATTGTTCGCCTTAGTCGTGGAAACTTGTAATGGTTTTGTCGGCTGTAGCAGTTGTTTGCTGGCAGACGTGGTGGTTTGCGGACTGTTCACCTTGGTTGTGGATAGTTGTAGTGGTTTTGTCGGCTGTAGCAGTTGTTTGCTGGCAGACGTGTTGGCTTGCGGACTGTTCACCTTGGTTGTGAACAGTTGTAGTGGTTTTGTCGGCCGTAGCACTTGTTTGCTGGCAGACGTCGTGGCTTGCGGTCTGTTATCTGATGTTTATGGTCCCTTGATCCTTGTTCCGCCCCTGGTTGATTTTTTCTGTTGCTGCCACTGCCTAACGATTTGCTGTAAAATATAAGCCTTGTAAGCGTTTTTTGCGACAATTATTGATTTATGCGTAAGTAGGTCGTCAATTTGTTGTTTGCTTTGAACATGAATGGTGAGTCTAAGTTTCGTTCGTCTTTGTATTATTATTATTATTATTATTATTATTTTTTTATTTTTTCTTCTCTCATTCCTCTAGACAAGTTTATGAGAAAGAGGATTTTGCGGCTACTGCATCGCAGGGTTCCCGAATCCAAGGTAGGTTTTATTATATTTTTCCCCTTAATGTCATGATATTCCTCCTGTGTGTCTTTCAGGGACTTAGGTTCGAATTTGCCTGGATTAGGGTTTCCTCCGTGGACGTGTGGCCTCCTCCTTGTCCTCCTGGACATCATGTTCTCGATATACAGACCCTGGCCCGACATATTGCGTTTGTCACGTTTGTCATAAGATTAAGAAGATCTTTAATATACATATATTTTTGATTATTTGTGATTTATTTTACTTTTGGTAACTCCTTAATAATAATGGTTTTCGTTTATTTTCCTACACTTTAAACTAAAATAATAATAAAATATGGTTTATGCACTCTCGTCTGAATCCATTCCCTTTTTGTTTTAAAGTACGAAAACCATATTTTGTACAATTTAATAATAGCATCTTAGTTTCTATCCACAGGCCCGTGGTTATTAATATTTAAGATTTTTATATCTATATTATTCTATTATTTCCCCAGATTCCCCTAACTTATTATAAAATAACTAGAATTATACTTTTATATTACAGATTATTATCTTCGTGTTTGCGACTCAGGCTTCAGATTTCACGTTCGTTAACGGTTCCTCCTCAGCCGTCGCCATATCATGATTTTATATTTTATTATGTTCTATGCTGCTAGACTAATTTGCTTTAAATTAATTCTTATAACCTATGTGCTAAATACTACTGGTATAAGTGTCTAAGGGGGTGAGTCCGGACTCTATTCGCGCGGCTATTTTGTACAAATTAATGCCTATCATTCGTGTTCCTTATTTTCGACGTCACTTGTGTGAGATTCCTCTGATTCTTCTAGTAGCTCGTCCAAAATTGGGGACTCTGCGGTCCACGGGTCGTAAAAAAGTAGTATCCTACTTACATGAACAGTGTCTTTTTTCTTCCCTCCAATTTTTTCTACTTCGTAATCTACATCATCTAATCTTCTTAAAATTTTATACGGTCCAAACCATCTTAATAATAGTTTTTCACTTCGGCCTACTTTTCTAACTCTGATAAAAATCTTAACTTTGTCTCCTATATCGAATTCTAGTTCCCTGTGTTTGCTATCAAATCTCACTTTGTCTTTTATGTATATTTTCCGCTGCTGTATTCCTTATTGCTAGCGCCCTTTCTCTAAGTTGTAGCATATCTGTTTCCGCGTCACTATCCAGCAGCATTGCCTCCGATGGTAAAGTCGGTTCCCTGGCGAAGGTCACCATAAATGGGCTTAGCTTTGTGCTGTCTTGGATCGCTGTGTTATAAGCAAATGTGACAAATGGTACGTAGCTACACCAATCCGTTTGCTCTGTATTGCAATATACCGCCAGCATGTCGGCCATTGTTTTGTTTAGACGTTCAGTTAAGCCGTTACACTGTGGGTGGTATGCCGTAGTAAATTGATTTCTTATTCCCATGATCCGAGCGAGTTCCTTCACCATTTCTGATTGGAAAACCTTCCCTCTATCACTTAGTAATGTCCTAGGGGCTCCGTGTATCAAAATAATTTTCTCCAATATGAACTTCGTTACGGGGCCTGCTTTTCCATTTGGCAGCGTCGCTGTGATTGCATACCGTGATGCATAATCCGTAGCAACTATTATCATAGTTTTGCCATTGTTGCTTCTCCTAAAGGGACCAAGAAGATCTACTTTGTCCATTACGCATCCAACCTTTATTGGTTGCAACGGCCCTGGAACTTTCCTATAGGGTTGTCCCTTCCTTGCTTGGCAGTCAATGCATCCCTTAATATACTTTTCTATATCTTTTAACATCCCTACCCAGTAATATCTTTTGCTACATTTCTCGATGGTTTTTGTTAATCCTAGATGTCCTGATGTTGGAGCCGCGTGCATCTCCCACAATATTTCTCCTATTAGATTTTTCGCGATCACTAGTAAGTTTCCCAATCCTTTGTTTGTATTGCCTGTTTTGTATAAAGTGTCGTTTATTATCTTAAAATTTTTTGCTCTTCTTCTTGTCGCTATTGGGATATTCGTGTCATCCGGATTTTCTACTGCTCTTCTAAGTTCTTCTACCTCTTTATCTGATTTTTGTAAATTACTTATTTTTGTACTCCCTATTGCCAATGTTCTCATCTCTTCCTCTGGGTCGTCTTTTTTGCTGGCTGTGGCGAAGGTGGGGATTTCGTTCATTTCCCTCTCCTCTGACGGTGATAACGCTTTTAGTACTGGATTCCTAGATAGACAGTCCGCGTCGTTGTGTGTGCTACCCTTTTTATAACTTACTTTGTAATCAAATTCTGATAGTTTTATTGCCCATCTCGCTAGTCTCCTATTATTTTCTTTTATTGAGTCTAACCAGCACAATGCGTGATGGTCAGTTACAATTTCTATCGGTCGTCCATATACTAGGTGTCTAAGATATCCCAAGCTCCAAACTGCTGCTAAAAGTTCTAGCTCTGTTATGGCATAGTTCTGTTCCGCCTTTGACAGACTTCTACTTACATACGCTACTGGGTGTAAATTATTATCCTCATCTTTTTGTAAAAGGATTGCTCCTATTCCATTTATTGAAGCATCGGTATGAAGGGTGCATCCTATGTCGGGGTTGAAGTATCTTAGTAGTGGAGCTGTCGTTAGTTTATTTTTTAAGATGTTAAATGCCTCTTCTTGGTTTGGACCCCATTTGAAATTATTTTTACTTGTTACCTCGTGTAGTGGTTTTGCAATTACTGAGAAGTTTTTTATAAACTTTCGATAGAAGTTGCAAATCCCTAAGAAGCTTTGTACATCCTTTAGCTTCTTCGGCCTCGGAAATTCTTTAATGCCTTTCAATTTTTCCTCGCTTGGTTTTATACCTCTACTATTGACTATATATCCGAGCATTTTTATCTCTTCCTGGAGGTATGTGCATTTACTTGGTTTAAGGGTGAGATTTGCTCCTCTTAGTCTTTCGAATACCTTTCTCAACTTTTCAATATGTTCTTCTACGGTTTCTGAAAAAACTATGATGTCATCCATATATATTAATATTTCTTTCCATTTTAAGTCCCAAAAGGCCATATCCGCGAGTTCTTGGAAGGCAGAGGGAGCATTACACAATCCGAATGGGAGGACGTTGAATTCGTACGTTCCATGTCCTTGTGCTACGAATGCCGTATATTGCTTTGATTTTTCTTCTACAGGTACTTGCCAATATCCTGAGAACATGTCTAAAGTGCTGAAATATTTTGATTTTCCCAAGTAACTTAATATGTCATCAATTTGAGGTAATGGATAGTTTGTCTTCTTTGTCACACTATTGAGTTTTTTATAGTCTACGCAAAATCTTGTTGCGCCGTCTTTTTTGGTTACTAACACTACTGGGCTTGCCCATCGAGAGTGGCATGGCCTGATGATGCCGTATTCCAACATTTCCTTTATCTGTTCGTCTATCTTTTCTCTTTCATGTTGTGATACCTTGTAAGGACGTCTTTTTACTGGTCTACCTTCTGGCTCTATTTCTATTCTGTGCTCAGTCAAGTTTGTTTTGCCCATGTTTCTCGGAGATTTGGCAAATACGTCAATATATTCATCCAGAAGGTTATGCAATTTCCTTTTTGTTTTATGGTCCCCTATGTTTTCCAAGTGATGATCTTCTCTTGTTACCTCTTCTTTTTCAATATTTAAAATGTTGCACGGTTTCTCTGTGGTCTCCTGATCTTCCTCTAAAAAGGCAATTGTCGTGCCCCTACGTAGACTCGTTTGACGACTTGATTTGACTACTATGAATACTGATTCGCCTTCAGAGTATACAGGGTGTCCCAGGGAAAACAGTCCACCCCGATTATTTCGATTTCAAATGAAAAACTGGAAAAACGCTCGGACACGTCGATTTTTGATTTAAGGGGGAAATATTTTTCAGTTTTTGTTATCCCCGTAGCTTCAACCCCCTAGCTAGGGGCAGAACAACCCCTCAAATTTGAATAGGGGATAGGGGTCGTGTAATACCTTTTTTTAAAGGTCTTATCGAGCTCTTTATGAGCCTAGAATTTTGACTCATTATTTTCATCCGTAACGAAATGACAGCTTGTCAAAATGTTGGAAATAGACCATTGTTTTAGTAGGAGTAAAAGCGGTACTTACCTACCTTGATAAAAATACTTACAATTTACAATTTCCGTGTACACCTAATTGATAATAGTAATAAAAAACTTCATTTTCAAGTATTTTTATTAAGTGAGGTAAGTATCGCTTTTTTCTCCCACTAAAACAATAGTCTATTTTCAAGATTTTGACAAGCTGTCATTCTGTTACGGATGAAAATAATAAGACGAAATTCTAGGGCCATAAAGAACTCGATGAGAACTTTAAAAAGAGGTATGACTCGACCCCTATTCCCTATTCAAATTTGGAGGGTTGTTCTCCCCCTAGCTAGGGGGTTGAAGCTACGGGGATGAAAAAAACTGAAAGATAGTTCCCCCTCAAATCAAACATTGACGTGTTCGAGCATTTTCCCAGATTCTCATCCCAAATCCAATAAATCGGGGTGGACTGTTTTCCCTGGGACACCCTGTATATGTGATTCTATAGTTAGTGCTTTTCTGGCAAGCATATTGGAATTATAGATACAGCGGTATGTGATGTTTTCTCTGGTGTTTTTTGTTGGACTTAGTTCTATTATCCTTGATTCTTGTGTGGCCCAGGAGTGGTCCTCCCTTACACCGAGCTTCGCGTAGCTTGGGTGCTCATCAACCGTAATGTTACACAATATATTTTCTGGTACGAGCGTATTCTTTCTGTTCTTGTGTATCCAGATTTTTATGTCTGTGTCCCTAAATACATTAGTGATGACCTGTTTCATCGATTGCCAAGTTTTACCTTTTAACCCCCATCCTTTTCGTTGTATGCTTATTGACTTGATTCTCTTTTCTTGTGCGTAGCTTTTTGTTTTTTGCCAACATCTGTATAGATTTCGTAATGCTGGGGTTTCTCTTGTAAATCTGATACACTGGAAAAGGGCTGTGTTATCACCTTGTTTTTCTGTCGTTACTTGTCCTACTTTTCCTGGTGCTTTATTTAGATTTGGAACATTTCTCTGATTTTGTCGGCTAATCCTCTTGTTTCCATATGTCTGTTTACCCCCAAAAACGTGTAATGTGTTATTGATTTGTCCCGTTGTGTCTTCAATCCTATTGTTCATTTCTTCCAGTGTTATTTTTGATTTATTTTTCCTGAATCGTCCAAACTTGTTGCTCGGTGTTCGTTTTTAGCTTAAGTCTTTTATGGCTATACCTGATGGTGTTTCTTTTTTCCTGACTTTTGTTTGATTTAGTGGCATTGTTAGTCCTTTTAATATGATATTGTTTCGGCTTAAATCGAGAATGGCCCGGTTCGTTTTCATAAATTCCATTCCCAGAATAATTGGGTATGGGACTCCATTGATTGCACTCATTTTGCATATGAAAGTTTCGCCTGCTATCTGTATTCGCTCTGTTGTTTCTCCTAGTACCGGTATTCTATGTCCCCCTGGTGTTATTAATATCACCTTTGAGTTTGTTAAACCGTTTTTTCTAATCAAGTCTGCATTAATTATGTTATTTTGGGAGCCAGTGTCTATAATTGCCATTTGCTTTGTATTGTTTATCATAACGTTTAAAAAAGGTACGCCAGTGTTGCTGTGCCCTTCGGTTAGGATGGCCATCCTTATGTGTTTGGGTATCTTTGTCTGCAGGTGGCTGCAAAGTGGCCGTATTTCCCACAGTTGTAACACTTTTGGCTGTTTTTGGCATTTCTCGGAGGCTGACTGCTTTGTCTAAATTGACTTCTATGATTGTAGCTGTCGTTTGGTTTATTTGTCGGCGAGGTGGTGTTTTGCGTTGTCCCCCTGTTCTGCATTCCCCTTGTATTGTTCGAATTTTGATTCCTAAATCTGTTATCTTGGTGCCCTGACCCATATCCATTATTATGCTGCGTTGGTCGAGCTGAGGAATAATTTGTTTTTTTCGGCCAATTCTGTTGATATGGCGATGTCTGATTATACCCTTGGCTGCCGAATCTTCTCTGGTTAAAATTAGACCTTTCCTTTTGACCATTATAATAGGGTACTTGCATGGAAAATTAAATTGATTATTGTTTATTGCAAACTGAAGGAAATAGAAAAAAAATCGTTACTTTATTTTCATTCCGCCCAAATATGATTATTCTGGAAGCTATACAAATATTAAGTTTTTTATATATAGATATACTGAGCATGTGCGACGTCACAACTCACAACGTATTATACCTAAGTTATGACGTCGGAAGGAGATTTAAAAGCGTTGTATCTCCGTCAATTTTTGACTAACAAGAAAAAGAAAAAACACGTGTTGACTTATTTTTCATGGACTATCGAAATCTGCAATAAAAAAATTTGATGCAAGGGGCCTTAAAAATTCCTTCATGTTCATATTCCTTTCTTCAAATTTTCTCCTTACGCTAGAGCGGTGGCCCATGTCTTCGAATTCGGTTATGAAATCTTTACATAAGTCGTCCCAACCGTTGTTTTGATGTGCCGTTTTGTAGCTCTGAAACCATAAATTTGCGGCTCCGTCTAGGAAAGTTTCAAAGTAAGCGATTTTCAGGCCTTCATCGCATCCATTCGCTATTGCTGTTCTCTCGTAGCTGTTGATGAAGTCCGTTGCATCGTTTTTACATGGATTATAGGTGGGTGGACTTAGGAATTGTGGCATTACTGCTGTCCTTCCTGTTGTTGTTGCGTTTTGGATAGTTATATTTGCCATTGCTATTGTCTGTGCTATTGTTTCACGATTTTCGTCTTCTGAAGATGAATCTTCTTTGCTTTCGTCCTCTTCGCTATTTATTGAGATGCACGTAATTTCGAGGTCTTCGCTTAGTTTTGTGTCCTCGTATTCTTGTGAGTTTTCTTTTTCTCCACCGTCGCTATCGTAAGGTGCCTGTAAGTCGGCCTTTGAAGGTGCTCTTTGTAAACTTGTTTCCGGTTGGAAAACTTCGTCTACCAAATCGTTTATGATGCGGGTGCTTTCTGCGGCTGGATTTATGGGGGCTCCGGATTTTTCTGATGTAGTCTTTTTCCTTAAGTTGTACGTTGGCTTGCTCATTTAGGGTAAAAAAAAAATTGATTCTTTTCAGTTTCACAATTTTAATTCCTTCTCGGTAAATTGAATTATTTTATTTCCTTTAAATGCCCAATAATCACTTTTTATTTTGGCCTCATTTCTTTTCTATGCTCGACGATGTAATTGCATCATGTTTTGGCTAAATATGTGGTTCACTTCCTATTTGGTTTTGCGTATGCAAGCAATACCAAAACAATTATTATCGAAGGTGTCGCAACTTAATATGGGATTTTTATTTTTTCGTGGTAGTAAGGGGATGAGGATAAAATCATTTTAGTTGGGGTTTCTTCGTCTTTGGTTCTTAGGTGCCTGATATGAAGATCAACACCTGGTTCTGCCCGGCACCTCCACCATTTGTCACGCTTAGGTTGGTTGTGGTCAGCGGTGCCACCACTTTTACTTCGCTTGGCTGCGTCCACTAAGGGTTTATCTGAAAAGAGAGGATATGGGGGGAAGGAATACCACCACGAATATTTAATTTGTTTTATTTCTAAACCTTAATTACACCTTATAGTTCAAGGAGATTTACCAAAATCCTAACACCGCAGATGTTCGTCCCTGGTGGACCATGTTTTCGATTGTCAACTCGAAATGTAAGAATGTTTAATGTTTAATGTAACCCAAGATGCACTAAAAGAACGGGCCCCCTAAGGGCATAGTTCTCGTAGGTCTAAACTTGGGGACGCTGTGACACGGCTGCTATAGACGAGACCTTCATCCAAAAGTTTCACAGTCTCGACTATACCTAGTCGTATCCAGCTAAGAAGGCAGGTCTTTAGGCTCGTACCTTATCAGGCTTAAAGCAGTCCAGACCAACCTTGCCTTGCATTGCCGCAGTGCGTGAATTTATATTGAAATTATTGCTGGCATAAGCAAAATCGGTCTGTTTTTAATAGTCCGGGGTGACCTCCTTTGGAAATTTACTTAATTTCATGTAATGCGTGGGCTTGTGTACGTTTATGAGTTGACATTTCTTAATGTTTACATCAAACATGGCTAGCCAGGTAACTTATTTGAAAAATGGTTCTCATAAAAATCTTTATGAGAAAATTAAATATGGCAGACATCTTTTTTATGATATTTAATGTACTCGCACCAGTGGCGGCTCGTGACTATTTCAAGTGAGGAGACTAAAAATAATAATGAACTACCGGTAACCACTGGCAGCAGGCAATTTTTTTTTTTTGAGTGTCTACGTCCTCAAGAATTTATCTGAAATTCAATAAAAACCATAAATGCTCAAGAAAAGAAACATCATAAGTATATATTTTCCGTATTCGCATGCTGAGTAATTAACCTGAGAGGAGAACTATCAATTTCTTCAGGACTATCTGATAAACTAAAGAACTCTTCTTCGTCAATAGATCATATTTTCCGAAATATGCCCCAAATTTTGATGTAGATTGGATAAATAATGAAGTGTGTGGTAGAAAAACACGACGGTTTTCTACCACACACTTCAGTTTTGAAACGACGTGTTTCATCGCGGCGATGAAAACCGTCATGTTTCATCGTAGTGTGGGGGGGCCTTTATTGGTTTCATATGGAATTGCGTGTCTGCTGGAAAAACAGAAATTTTTCTTTTTAATGCAATAAATAAATTATATTAAATTACTGAAGTGCTCCTTTTTCGTTTTGATCAATGTAGTTTATTGGATTTTAAAAATGAGCGGAATTCGTCGGTTTTTTTTATTCGCCAAATAATCTATTAGGTACTTCTTCATAAAACTGGTCATCTTCGCACATTTTTGGATACAAATTATTTTTCAATTGAAACAAAAGATACGTTAGTCTGTTTTGGGGCACGGTACTTCGAGAGTGAGTTTTAATTCGTTTTAACGCTAAAAAATTCATTTTGACGTAAAATAAAAAATACATAGGTACAAAATCCAAGAAAGATACACAATTGCACAATAATTTGAAATGCACCTGACGACAAAAAATATCCATCAACAATCTACGACTTCCGAATAGAAAAGTGACATGGAACTCCGAATGCATAAAAAAGAGATAAAAAAGCAACGATGGCAGTTTCCAACCTTGCAATCAAAGGTTGCGGCTAGCCGCTCCGCGACCCGATGGTGCCTGAACGCCAAGAATGGTTCGACATGTTTCCGGCATTTCTATTGGTCGCTGAGATTCGCTGTCCATTTGAATGCTAGATTTCAGGGAAGCATATGAGAGTCAAGCCTCCGGTCGACTGCTAATGGTAAAATTGCGTGCAAGGAACAGATTTTTGTCATGGAGGCGCGGAATTGTTTGAAATAATGTTGTCAGATTGTTCCAAATTATATTAAAATATCGAAATTTGGAAAGTGTAATTTTAATTCACAAATTACACTTTCCAAATTTTAATATTAAATAGGAATTAGGGATAAAATATATAAGATTTAATTTTCATTTTTTTTTGGGGAGGCTTATCCTCCCCTGCCTCCTCTGACGAGCCGCCACTGATTCGCACGTGATAAAAGGGTCTATTAACATATTATATTTCTTGGGTTGCAGGGGATGGAAGTGGGTGTTTTAGACGTTTTTGTGGAAATACAAGGACTAGTGCATTTTGTAGGAAATTTTATTTACTTCAATTTTGTATCGATCGCTCATCTTCAAAAAACGTATAGTTTTTGAGATATACGCCAAAAACTGGAAAAAGTGCTGAAAAATTCAGATTTTTTGCGTTTTTGGCTATGAAGCCGACCTCCTACAAGGCAGCAAACCATAAATTCAGTTTCGGTACCCTCGAAAACATATAGAACCGTTGAAAAAATTTTTTTCGCAGTTTTGTTACGAAAACGGCAGCTTTAAACACGCATTTACTGGACTATTTAAACCCGTCTGCTATTTGAATGCGACCGTCTGCCAGGGTTTTCTTTTTCAACTTTAGTTAGTAACATGTTTGGTAATATTTTGGCACAAAAATTATAGTGGTCACCTATGAGGTAGTTGATGGCGTTTTTTTGACTTGTCAGAAAAAATTAAATCTAATAAAGCGACCACTTACGCCCGGCACACGGACGGTTTTGAAATCACCATGTGAGGTAGTACCGACATGTCAATTCAACCCTTTGGTAACTTATGAGGTAGTTGTTTTTACTGCCAGCTCTCGGACTAATAGATATTTGATTATAAATCAGCGTGGCAATTGGTTAATATAACTATAGTAGCTTGAAGCGTATACAACATCAAATCTATTGCGCACAAAATATCTCTTGTCGATTTCCATTATCTATGTACCTAATTTGTAAAAATTAAACGCAACGGAATACTTGTGAAAAAAAAAACTGTTCAGAATAAACTTAATTTATCACACAGAAAAAAGGATTCTCTTGTGAAGATTACAAATCTTCATTGAAGTTTATGATGAACTTATATATCCGCAAGTATATTGCAGCATTCATCAAAGAATAAAAAATACTTGTAATATATTATTTAGCTAAGATTATCATATTGTCACGACTCGCGGTAGCGCCGTCGCCAGGCTGCATACAATCAAACCTGAAATCTTAAAAATACTGCCTGTTTCAGGAAAATAGATTATCGCGTTTATTCTGGATTCTACAAAAATCGAATACGGATATATAATATCCAATTAATGACTTCACCGACGTGTTTGGAACTTCAATCAAAGACCAGGAAAGAAATTTCAAGAGAGTTTGAGGGAAATTCAACATTCTGTATATGTCTATTGCAAGACAACAATCAAAAATGGGAGAAAAAAAAAATTGAAGAACTTCTGCGCAAAATGTTGGAACTTCAAGAGACCAAACGACAACAACAAAAACAAGATGAAGAAGCTAAACGACAACAAGAAAAACAAGACAAGAGCAGACCAGGACATCGGGCAATTTCTCCATCTTAAAGAAAATGATGAATGTAGACCAGAATGGAAGGAAGTGTCGAACAAGAGTTTGAATTACAAGGCGTTGTGGGCTCAGTGGAACTCTCTGGTAGAAAATGGTTTACCTTAAAGAGTTTGGGAAAGTGCCGATAGAAAATCTACTAAGAGCCAACTAATTGTTTCAAAATATCGACTAGAAGATGTATTAAAAGAAATACATAAACGGAGCTTCAGGGGCACATTTTGGAGTTAACAAGACTTTGGACAAAATTTGAGACCGTTTTTACTGGGTCCACTATCATGAAGACGTTAAAAACTGGTGCCGAAAATGCGAGATCTGTGCTTCAGTAAAGGCCCTAAACTAAGATCTCGGGGGCCCATGATACAGTACAACGTCGGTCTCCCATTTGCAAGAATAGTGATAGATGTAGCCGGACCTTTCCCTAAGTCAGAGCGTGGTAACAAATACATCTTGGTTATCATGGATTGCTTCAGTAGATGGCCAGAAGTTTTCGCTATTCCCAATCAAGAAGCCATCAGTATTGCTCAGGTGCTAGTGGACGAAGTTTTCAGTCGTCACGGTGTGCCACTAGAGTTACATCCAGATCAGGAACGAAACTTCGAATCTGCCATCTTTAAGAAATTTTGCGAGATCGTGGGACAACATCTTTACATCCACAGTCTGATGGCATGGTAGAACGATTTAATAAGACCATAGAGGAACACTTGACAAAAGTGCTCGCAAAGAACCAGCGAGATTGGGACAAAAACTTGCCTCTATTTTTAATGGCTTACAGAGCAGCTGTTCACGAGTCAACACACTGAAAAAAAAATCGTTCATAATATTGACGAATGGCGGTTGTTATTTTTTTTTTCATCAATTAAATGAAATATATCATCGATCCAATTAATCAGTGTTCATAGCCTAATTACTTCGTTCCTCAATGTAACGAATTTATGTTCATTATTATCATAAAACCCATGAATTTTTATTTTCCATTGTTCGAACGAACATTTGCATCAGTATAAGGAACTTTCTTTGAAGACCAGTGATTCTATTCCTTGATTTTATGAATAATCGTTCATAAACCATATTCATTGTACTGATGATTATTTCTTATCCCAAAAATTTGTTCATCATGCTTATGGAACTTTCTTCATTGTGTCAATGAAGTTATGCATCAAATCAATGACCAAGAGTTTATTAATTATTGAATATGATGTTTCATCAGCTTGACGTATGTGTTAGTGATTTAATGAGCGTTTATAACTAACGAACTTTACTCATCAATTTAATGAATTTTATAGTTTTGATATAGACCTATTCGTCATGCTAACGTATAGAATTCATTAAACACATCCGCACACTCCATATTATCGACAGTATATCGTAAATTATCCGGAAATTATATTTTGTGTTGGTGTTTGATTCAACTCTTTTTGGAAGAAATTCGGAATTCAGGTATTCATTGAGTGGAATTACTTCTTCATTTATAGTCTACAGAAAACATTGCAGAACGTGGACACTACCCGGGTGCCATCTGTCAGCGAAGGCAACCATTAATGCTGAAATCCAACATTGCTTGGAGTGTGCTAGCGCGGCGTTTGGGCGACTTCTAGACAGAGTTTGCAACAATCACGACATCAGGGCTGAGATCAAACTTCGTGTCTACGATACAGTTGTAATACCACACTTACATAAATGACTGCGAAACATGGACCACCTACAGAAAATACATAAAAAGCCTATAAAAATATCACCAGCGACGCCTGGATTAAATGGCCAGCCGACGAACGAACATCAGTGTTTTAAAGGAGGCCAACCCAACTAACTTGGAAGCCAAGAAATTGTTTGGAATTTGCTTCTAGCGTTTGAAGTACTATGTTTGAGAGTTTTCTAATGACAAACATAAGATTTTAGTCTTCACTCGTTTTAAAATGGTCATAACTTTCGAACGAATCAAGCTAGCGAGTTGCGGCTCATTTTAAAGTAAAAAGCAGCTCAAAATATATTATTATACGTCAAGAAATTGTTTGGAATTTGCTTCTATCAATTGAAGTACAACGCTTGAGAGTTTTCTAATGGCAAAAATAGGATTTTAATCGTCACTCGTTTTGAAATGGTCATAACTTTTGAACGATTTTAGTTAGCAAGTTGCGGTTATTTTTAAATTGAAAATCAGCTCAAAATATATTGATATACGTCAAGAAATTGTTTAGAATTTGCTTCTGTCCTTTGAAGTACAAGGCTTGATAGTTTTCTAATGACAAACATAAGATTTTAGTTTCCACTCGTTTTAAAATGGTCATAACTTTTGAACGATTCAAGCTAGCGAGTTGCGGTTTATTTTAAATTAAAAATTAGCTCAAAATATATTAATATACGTCTATCATCGCTCTAAATCTGAATTCTTGTCACAGTGAATAATCTCTCGAAATCTTTCCGAAATCTTACCGAAATCCTCCGAAATCATCCGACATGCCTCAAAATCTCTCTAAATCACATTTTTTCCTTAGTGAATAACCTCTCGCTCCGGCCCTTCGGGCTCGTATAACCTCGGCCCTTCGAGCTCGTATAACCTCGGCCCTTAGGGTTTTTGAGAAAATCAAGTTTGATGTTTCAAATCTCGACTGAATTTCCACTTTAAAGCCTAATATCTCGGAAAGATTCACAAGCCTACAAAAATAATTTTACACGGGCTCATGGAGAATTTAATACTCTTTCCAATGATATACCGGGTGACCACGAGATTACTGACCAAGCTCTAGTTCAGGCATGAATATCAATATCGATTTCAAGTTTTGAGGATGTATATTATTGATATCGATGCAGAATTTCGCTATAAAAACAATCGACTATCGCTTTTGGTTTGACCGCAAGTGCCATCAACTTCTTTATTTCAACTAGATCACCCCCTATATTATTACATTTTTGGATTCTATGAGAAATTCTAAGCATATTTTATGTATAATATCCTATACCTAACTTAAACAGTGTTCAAGAAAATCGCGATTGAAAATGTCAAAAAATAATTTCTATTTTAGTTTTGACAGCAAGCAATGGATAGTAGGTTGGAACTTTTACGATATTTTTGACTCATTTTAGAAGCACTAAAGGGTCCCACCATAAAAATATCAGTTCAGGTTCAATCGAAGGTTTTCGGTCGGTCTACTTTTGAGGTTATCTTACTGCAATAATTTCAATGGTATCCCATACTTAGAACTGAAAATTCGTATTCTAGGAACAATTTTGAATCTTTTTTATATAAGCTTTCCTATACCTAAAGTCTGCTGTTTTTGAGATATTTTACACTTGATGTAAGGATGTCTATGGAACAACGAATACCAAAAACAGTATTACCAGCAATAATTTTAATCCTTTTTATAAGTTTATTTAAATAGATCGCACAGAATGCAGTTTAAAAGATAAGTCTCATTTGTTGTGTTCCTTGAATCCCGATTTGCACTGTTACCCAAAGGTCGCAAATAGTCCATAAAGTTATCCTTACATCAAGTGTCAAATATCTCAAAAACAGTAGACTTTAGGTATAGGAAAGCGTACACAAAAAAGATCCAAAATTGTTCTTAGAATACGAATTTTTAGTTCTAAGTATGGTATACCATTGAAATTATTGCAGTAACATAACCTCAAAAGTAGATCGACCGAAAACCTTCGATTGAACCGGAAGTTTTATTTTTGTTGTGGGACCCTTTGGTGTTTCTAAAATGAGTTAAAAATATCGTAAAAGCTTCAACCTTCTTTCCATTGTTTGCTGTCAAAACTAAAATAAAAATTATTTTTTGACATTTTCAATCGCGATTTTCTTGAAAACTCTTAAAGTTAGGTATAGGATATTATACATAAAATATGCTTAGAATTTCTCATAGAATCCAAAAATGTAGTAATATAGGGGGTGATCTAGTTGAAATAAAGAAGTTGATAGTCGATTGTTTTTATAGCGAAATTCTGCATCGATATCAATAATATACATCCTCAAAACTTGAAATCGATATTGATATTCATGCCTGAACTAGAGCTTGGGCAGTAATTTCGTGGTCACCCGGTATAGTTATTTTCAATAGCCCTGAGCAAAAAAATTTTCCAGCACGACGCCTTAGGAAAAAACTGAAAAAAAATTGAACTGTTTTTCTTTTAAATTGATATTCTTATGTACAACCTCCTATAGCATAGTCATGGATTACTTCATACGCGATTTCGATGGAATTAATGTTAAAAATAATGTAGTATTAAATGTCAAAGATTATGAATTTATATTAAAGGAAAGTAAATTTTGTTCCGATTTTAGAATATTAGGATTAAATATTAGTAGTTTAGCAAAGCATTTCAATGAACTCAATGTGTTCCTACAACAGTTCAAAAACAAATTTGAAGTTATAGTTCTGAGTGAAACCTGGAAAATTCCAGACACATCCATATTCAATATTGATGGATTTAACTTAATTTACAACCTAAGTCCTTTCAACCAAAATGATGGGATTCTCGTATATATCAAAGATAGTTTGTCATTTTCTTCCAAGCTGGAAGCAATAGGAGAGTTTTCTTGTATAAAGGTAGAAACAGAGGTTAAGAACAAATCAATTGAAATTTTGTGTATATATAGGTCTCCTTCTACGTGCCCAAAAATGTTTTGCGAAAATTTAGAATTTTTTTTAAACAATAATGTAAATGAAAAATTCGACTTCTCGTTAGTGGTTGGAGATCTGAATATAGACATACTTAAAAAATATGAACTACCTGCAACTTCCATATTGTATTTAGAAACGATGAGTGAATTTGGTTATGTGCCCATGATTAGTACACCCACTAGAGAGAATAACGGATCAGGGACTTGTATCGATCATATCTTCCTGAAAAGCAACTACAGCAATCATCCATTTCTACCAACAGTAATAAAAAACAATATTACTGATCACTACACCATTATCCTAGACTTAAATTTAAATATATGTAATACTTCTAGAAGCGAAGATTCACCTCGAACAGCGAAAAGATTTAATAATAATATGTTCAAATCTAAAGTGCAATCTATAAATTGGGACGAGTTCTATAGAGTAAATAACCCTAATGATTTAGCCAACACATTTCTAGATAAATTAAACTGTGCAATAATAGAATCCACGATAGAGCAATCAATAAAAAAACCTATACAAGGAAGAAAGCCTTGGATCACAGCAGGTATTATTAAATCTATGCAAACACGAGATAAATTATATCAACAACTTTTAAATAATCCTGAAAGAAGAGAAATTAAAAAAAAGTATTTATCTTATAGAAACAACTTAACAAAACTTATCAAAAAAACGAAAAACTTTTACTACAAACAAAAAATTTATTCTGTAAAACTTGATACAAAAAACCTCTGGTCAGTGATAAATGATTTCACTACTAGATCCAAAAAAAGTAATAACAATATTCCGTACATATTTAACAATCAGAATGAAAAAATTACTGACGATAAGGAAAAAGCTGACCTTTTTAAAGACTTTTACAGCAGCATAGGTGAGGTACTCGCTAATAAAATAACTGTAGATAACGAAAATAGCACCTCTCCAAGACTGGATAGCAACTTCTTTTTATTCCCAATAGATACCACTGAAACAAAAAAACATATTAATCAATTAAAATTAAAAAAAGCACCAGGTAACGATAATATAAGAGCCGAACTTGTGAAAGACATACAACATGAAATTGCTGCGCCATTAACACATATATACAACAACATTTTTTCAACTGGTATTTATCCAGAAAAATTTAAAGAAGCGATTGTTACTCCAGTTTTTAAGAAAGGAAATGCCCATACCATTGAGAACTATCGACCAATATCACTCATATCTGTATTCAGTAAAATCTTTGAAAAAATCTTGAAGTATCGTTTGGAATCTTACCTGAAAAAAAATCAAATTATATCAAAAAATCAGTACGGTTTCCGGGAGGGACAATCCACAAGTGATGCTATCTCTAGACTTACCGAAAAAATATACAACGCAGTGGATAACAAAAAAGCATCCTTGTGCATTTTCCTAGACCTAGAAAAAGCTTTCGATACAGTATCTCATACAAATCTTTTAAGAGAATTAGAAAGAATAGGCTTCAGGGGGCTAAGTCAGACTTTGCTAAAAAGTTACCTAGACGATAGAAAAATGTTTGTAAAAATCGGATCTAGTTTGAGTGATTCTGGTACAGCAGGATATGGAATCCCACAAGGGACAGTATTAGGGCCCATACTCTTTATTATATACATGAACAGTATACTTACCTCTAATGTTTCTGGAAGTATAGTTAGTTTTGCAGACGACACTGCAATCTTTTATGAAGCCAACAATTGGGACGAACTTAAAAACATCTGCGAAGAAGACCTGAAAAAAATAAAAAAGTTATTTGATAACAAAAAACTTACAATTAATTATAATAAAACCTTTTACCTACCGTTCGCATCCTATAAGTCACATCTTCCTGTTTTTACTGAACTAACCATTCCAAATGATGTAAAAAAACTCTCTATTAAGTCGGCAACCTTTATTAAGTATTTAGGAATATTTATAGATAGTAACCTCCGATGGGAGAACCAAACCCAAAGCGTCCATAAAAAACTGCGATGTGTACTATACAAACTCAAGCAGCTTAAAGGAATTCTAAAACTCAAAGAACTAATTATTATTTACAAAGCCCTCGCTGAATCTATCTTACGGTATGGCATAATAATTTGGGGGGCAGCTGCTAAAACAATAATTGCACCTCTCCAGCGGATACAAAGTCGCATAATAAAAATATTGTTTAATAAACCTTTAATCTACTCAACCGAATCTCTTTTCGCAGAGACTGAACTACTTGATGTTAGACAACTGTATGCACATACAGTTTTGGTAAATATATTTAGGAATAAATCCGAACTCGAACACATCAATCACAAATACGAAACCCGTACAAAGCAAAATGCTAAAACTACCAGAGTTAATAAAACCGTAGGTCAGAGATTTTTTAGCTATATAGGGCCTCGGCTATACAACTCACTCCCAAGCAACATAAAGAATAAAAGCAATACAAACACGCTTAAGGAATCTTTGACTTGTTGGCTGCGTACCAATAGGTGTCACGTACATCAAATTATCAATCATGCCTACTGATAAATGACGAACACCACAGTAGCTTGATTTTCAATATTGATCTCCTTTTTTTCTTTCCTTTTTTATCTGTTCTTGTCTCTAGCTGGGTTTATTCACTCATTCGCTTGAAAGCATTATTCAATTCCTTATTATATAGCTATTTTTAAAGGTACTATATCATACTATATAGGTAGGTACCTTAATCCTAATTTTACTTATACTCAGGTACCCAATTATAATTAGTTTATTAAGACTAGAATAAATTTAGATATGTAAGCAAATATACAATAATATATAGAAAAATGTACTAACAGTTAAGGCGCGTACAAGTTTCAAGAAAACTTAAGCGTCATATTTCCTATACATTGCTTAATTAACAAGTGTAATATTTTTTGATTAATAAAACTTACTAAAACTTACTTATTTGCTCAAAAATCATCGAAGATATAATTATTCATGAGCCTGTTACGATTTGCAATTGAGAAACTCCAGAGTTATTCTAGAACAATTTAGGATTCAATTTAGAACTGGAAACCTTTCGTTTGAACCAATTTAGAACATTTTGAAGCTTCAATAAAATAATTAAAAATCTGTCAGAACAATGTAGAAATCACTGAAAAACTTCTAAACTGCTCCAGAACTCTTCAAGCCAAGTTAAAACACTTTAGAACTTCAATAAGCCATTTAGCAACATTTTAAAAGGCTCCAGAACAATTAAAAAACCTGGAATAGACAAAAATTGAAACTTATACTGTTCCAAAAACCACTCTGTATATAAATTTCAAGCTTTGCGCAAAATCATGACGTCACTGCTTTATTGAAACAAACCAAAACAAACCTATTTGCTTAATTTAAAAAAAAAAAATTAACACTAAATACGGCCCTGTAACAAACTAGAAACAGGGGATTTACACACTTATTTGCCGTCGGAATACGGGAAACTATTGTATATACTAATCTACTACGCAGTTAGTTACATTCTCATAAACTTAAGAGTTCAGCAGTTTGTTACTTTGTTTTCAGAACAAGTCCGACCGTTGCATTTCTTGGGAACAGCTTTGTCAGCAAAGCTAATAATTATAAATATTAATTTTACTTAGGTTTAAGTCAGTTGTATTGTAACCACCATTGAAAATAAAATTTTTTTAAAAACTAACTCTCAAAATTCGAGTTGTTAACTGGCGCAGTCGGTAGGATATTGTTGACGGTTTCGCGCATCGTGCGACAAAGTTATCGGTTCGTTCCAACGATTTACGGCAATATCGAACGAAATTTTCGAAAGTGGTGCAACGCAGCTCACCCAGACCAGGGAGATCGGGAACAAAAATCGTCCTATTCCTATTGGTGCGAGCAAACGGAACAAAAATCGTCCAGACGCTCATAAGGTAGTTCCAGGGAGAAGACAAGCATCGCTTTTCCTATTGGGCTTAGGTTAAGAATGAAGAAAATCATCGTATTCCTGCTACTGTAAGTGAATCCTTTCAGTTTCCATTTTTTTTTATTTTTTCCTGATTGTTTTATTGCTATACACTGTTTTTGACAAGTTAGGAAAATCCTAATTTTACCTTATTACTTAGTTATTTACTTATTTTTCTTAAAATCAAAAACAAAAATTTTTGTTTTTGTCAATTTTTAATTTCGATTCTTTAAGAAAATAATTTAAAAATGGCAAATTATACTCTAGTTCGTTATCAAGCAGATAACATACCTAGTTTTGATGGTAATCCAAAACAAGTTAATAGATTTATAAATGCTTGTACTAATTTTTTAACAGCTCATAGCGATCCCAATAATGCTGGCGCAGCCATTAATATTGCTCTTTTCGATACAATTTTAAGCAAACTAGTTGGTAGAGCAGCAGATTTAATTGCTTCTAGAATAGAATTAAACTCATGGGATTTAGTAAAAAATGCGATTATTGCAACTTTCTCCGATCAAAGATCAATTGATTGTGTTATACAGGACATCATTACAATGAAACCTGAAAAAAATGAAAATCCTCAACAATTTGGTATACGTTTGCAAGACGCCCGTAGCTTATTATTTTCAAAAGTTAATGTTTCTAACGATACTCGTGCTATTAAATTATTAAAAGTCGACGAGTATGGTAAATTGGTAATGAAAACTTTTATTACTGGGCTCAACTATCACATGCAATTGATAGTTAGATTGAAAAATCCTGACTCTCTTGAGCAAGCTATGTCATTTGCTTTAGAAGAAGAAAATTTTCTTCAATTTAAAAATAGTTCTAATCTTATGCATAAGCAAACACCTTCTGGGAATAATACAAATTCTCAATTAAATGCGAATAAATTCAAAAGACCAATGCATTATCCTGCTAATGCATACCGTCCGCAAAATGTACCAAATTTTAACAATAATTTACCAAGAAATAATAATTCAAATTTCTATAATAACTTTAACCCAAACTATAACCCACAAAGAAACCCAAATTTCAACCAATTTAGAACAAATGCCCAAAATTCTGCCCAATTTAAACCTTTCCCAAATAACCTCCAAAATTTCAATAATAATTTTAGAGTTTCCCAAAATAATTCTAGCGTATCCCGCAGAACAGTGGAACCAATGGATACAACTTCCATAAATACTGCAGCCAATCGGTCAATACAAAGACGATTCGCTCAAGCGCCCCAACGCAATTTTAATTCACAAGAACTTTTCAACCAATCTGTTGAACCCTTACCAAATATCACCGAAATCGACCCCAATGATCAAATTGATTATTCCCAATTTCAGAATCAATATTCCGAACAACAATATTACCCCGATTCTGATGATAACCAAATTTCATTTGAAGAAAATGACTATGACAATAACAATCCCTATAACCAAAATTACGAAAATACTAGTAATTATGGATACCCATCAGGTTATGATGAAAATTTTCAAACAGTGACCCCAACCAACAATGTGACGTGATAAATCTCAATAATTATTCTAATTCCGATTTACCCGTTCTTATATTACCCGAATTAAATGCCAAATTCCTCATCGACACTGGCAGCGGAAAAAGTTTTATCAAACCCAATCTTGCTTATCAAATATATCCAAATTCAATCGACTTTGAACCATTTTCAGTGCGTACGGCACATGCCACATCAATTCATAATGAGGTAGTAAAAATTCCTATATTTCCTTCTTTTAATTGTCAAGGAAATCACAAATTTTATTTATTTGATTTTTCCCCAAAATTTGATGGACTATTAGGAACAAATTTCCTTATACAAATTGGTGCGAAAATTAATCTGAAAAATAAATACTTGAAAACGCCAAACGCAATGTTTCGTTTGTATTTTCAAAGCGAATTGAAACCCGAGAAATCATTACATCATTTTGAAACATTTGAAGCTATTATTCCGCCTCGAACTTGTCAAAAAATAAAAGTACCAGTTAGTGAAGAAAATGGTATAGGTATTTTAAGTTATACAGACTTTGGTGCCGCTGAAATACCAGAATCTTTAGTAAATATAGTCGACTCTTTTGCATTAACAACCATATTAAACCCACGCGAAAACCCTGTGAAAATAAGCATATATAAGCCACTAGATATTGAATTACTTGACGACGCTGAGATTAATTTCTATGAAAATATTGAGGTCAACAATTATAACGTTAATAATAATGACCATTTCGATAATTTGCAAAAACAAAATCTTAAAAATTTAAGATTATCTCATTGCAATACTGAAGAATACAAAGCCATTCGAGAACTTTGTTATCAGTATCGTGATATATTTTTCTGTGAAGGTTCGCCCTTAACTTTTACCAACCAAATTAAACATAAAATAAATCTCACTGATGAAACTCCAATATTTACCAAAACCTATCGATACCCTGCAGTCCACAAACAAGAAGTTACCACCCAAATAAACCAAATGTTACAAAACGGCATTATTCAGCATTCTACGTCACCTTGGAGTAGTCCTATATGGATTGTCCCAAAAAAAATGGACGCCACTGGAAAAAGAAAATGGAGAATCGTAATCGATTATCGGAAACTTAATGATAAAACGATTGACGATAAATTCCCATTGCCCAATATTTCCGATATCTTGGATAAATTAGGCAAGGCGCAATATTTCACGACACTCGATCTGGCCAATGGATTTCATCAAATCAAACTTGATCCCCGTGATATTTCCAAGACAGCTTTTTCCACCGACACCGGACATTTTGAATTCAAACGAATGCCCTTCGGTCTTAAAAATGCCCCTTCGACCTTCCAGCGAGTCATGAATAACGTTCTCCGAGGCTTACAGAACGAAACTTGTTTAGTTTACCTCGATGATATAATCATTTTCAGCACTTCCCTAACAGAACACATTCAACGACTTCGTAACGTCTTTGAACGCCTCAGACAGTCAAACTTCAAAATCCAGCTAGATAAGTCTGAATTCTTGCATAAAGAAGTTGCATATCTTGGATATAAAATCACTAACGATGGAGTCAAACCCAACCCCGACAAAGTCGAAGCTGTAAGACATTTTCCAATCCCGAAAACACAAAAGGATATAAAATCTTTCCTAGGCTTAGCCGGTTATTATCGCCGATTTATCAAGGATTTTGCCAAAATCACAAAGCCCTTGACCTCCTGCCTAAAAAAAGGTGCAAAAGTCATCCATAATGAACCTTTCATAAAATCATTCAATCATTTGAAAGAACTTCTTATAAATGCACCCATCCTGAAATACCCTGATTTCGAAAAACCCTTTGTACTTTCCACAGACGCCTCAAATTTCGCCCTTGGAGCCGTCTTGTCACAAGGAAATCCACCTCACGATCAACCAATTGCTTTTGCGTCTAGAACACTCAATGAAACCGAACAAAGGTATTCCACAATAGAAAAAGAACTTTTGGCTATTGTTTGGGCCTGTAAATATTTCCGACCCTACCTATACGGTCAAAAATTTAAAATATATACTGACCACAGACCTTTAGTCTGGCTTTTTAACGTGAAAGAGCCAGGATCCAAACTAATAAGATGGCGCCTCAAGCTTGAAGAATATGACTATGAGATCATTTATAAAAAAGGCAATCAAAATGCAAACGCTGATGCACTTTCTCGTATATCCTTACATGCTATTGAATCTGAATCTCTCATTAATCTTCCCGGAAACATTGATGAAGATATCAATCAATTTCTAAACGAAAATCTCGATCCACGTTTCGATCCCAATAGCGTCACAGATGAAGCAGTGATAGAAACCTTACGAGAAATCGAAGATCTTCTAAAAACTCCTGAAGTTCCTAAAGTGAATATCGTATCGAACGTTCAAATTCGAACACCAGTAAATTTCGAAAGTCGTCCTTCCACAAGTAAAGCCAACTATCAAGCCCCTATCATAATTGATCCAAAGAGAAACCAAAATGAAATTGAATCCCTTCCAACTCAAACAGCACATAGCACAGACGCTGTAGACAATTACTCAAATATGACTATGCTAGATGAAATAATCAATAATAAATCAATGCAATTTATTATTAAAAAATCTCCTTACGACGCCTACATTAAAATAGAACCTGAAAATTTTGATGGTAATAAAATCATTCATGCAACTTTACCTACCCAAATTCCAGCCATTTTGAAATTTCTAAGAGAATATCTGCAGACAAAGTCAACATACATTTATTTCTTTTCGAAAGACCTTAGAATCTATTTCCAACAATGCATGAAAAATCACTTTAAAAACCTAAAACTAATTGAATGTACGAAGTTAATTAATAACGTACAACCAGAAGACCGAGAACTCACAATTAAGTACAGACACGAAGGTAAAACAAACCACCGTGGTATTGACGAAACACACAAATTTATAAAAGCCAATTATTATTGGAAATCTTTAAAACAAGATGTTATCAAATACATCAATAACTGTGAAATTTGTCAAAGAACTAAATACAATCGTAAGCCTCCTGACCAACCCCTCGTGCTTACCGAAACACCAAGTAAACCTTTTGAAATCATTCATATTGACACTTTCATAATAGGCAAACAAAAATTCCTCACGTTATTAGATAAATTTTCCAAAATTGCTCAAGCACTCCCCTATTCAGGAAACGCAGTTTCGTGCGCAGATCAATTAATTCACTTTTTCCAATTTTTCGGTGTACCAAGACAAATTATTTCTGATAATGGATCGGAATTTAAAAACGAAGTAGTCAATGGACTTCTTAAAGCCCACAATATAAAAATACATTTTACCACCCCCTATCATCACGAATCTAATTCGCCAGTCGAAAGGCTACATTCTACTCTAATCGAACATATTCGAATATTGCGAGAATCAGACCCAGATTCCGATGTCACCAAACTTATGCCATACGCTATTATTGCTTACAACAGCACTATTCATTCAAGTACTAATTTTAGTCCCTACGAACTCGTATTAGGACACACAGATTCTAGAGACCCTATGAACTTAGTATCATCCCACGTATTTACTGAATATCTTAATACCCACAAAAGTAAAACTCAAGTACTTTATGATGAAATTACTAACAAAACCCAACGATCAAAAGAAAAACTAATTAACAAAATAAACGAAGACAAAATCTCACAAAACTTAAAAGTAGGTTGTCAAGTTTATAAAAAATCCGACAATCGAGCGGGAAAATCTAAAAAGAAATTTTTAGGTCCTTTCACTCTCACTCAAATTCTACCTAATAATAAAATTGAGATAGAAAATC
Source organism: Ceutorhynchus assimilis (assembly GCA_917834065.1). NCBI lineage: Eukaryota > Metazoa > Arthropoda > Insecta > Coleoptera > Curculionidae > Ceutorhynchus > Ceutorhynchus assimilis. Next base: position 87,548,392 of record OU892277.1, read on the forward strand.
CGAAAACAAAATATAAAGAAGTAATTCATATAAATGAAACCAAAATTAAACCCCTTGTTTTAGATGGACATGGACCCTTGGAAACCACGTAAAATACCATAACTTGAATAAAAATCCAGGAATCCTTCCTTTCAAGTTGGGAACCGCCAAAATGATATCCAATTCATGGTCCTTTGCACAAACCTTTAACTTGACTCCCATAATAAACCAATTTGACTCTCTTAAAATACAAGCAAGACGCTTATCTTCCAATATAAGCTCTAAAGACAATTTCTATATTGAATATACGAATTCGCTCGTATCCCTACATACTCTAGAAAAACGCATAGAAAATCTAATCGAACAAATTGTTCCAACAGTAGGAAATTCGAATAGAATTAAGAGAGGATTATTTAATCCTTTGGGCTCATTTATAAAAGTCATTACTGGAAATCTAGATCAAAATGACGCCGAGAAAATCGACGAGAAAATTAAACTATTACAAGAAAATCAGAATAAGCTTAAATCGGACGCAATCAATCAAATCACCTTAATGGACTCTACGATTGATAAATTCGATAAAATGATTTCTAATATAACACATAACGAATTGGTCCTTCGATCCCGAATCTTACAAATTGAACAAGTAATTAAAGACGCTAATCTAACCCAAAACATTCGAGGTTATTTTATAACGTTCACAGTAATTAATCAAATTACTTTAATGTATCAATCAATTTATAGTATTCTTGATAAATTGGAAGTAGCTATAAGTTTTTCCAAACTTAACACCTTACATAACTCGATAGTGAACCCAAACGAACTCTTATCTGAAATTAAAAATGTCGAATCACATTTGAACCCGGATAGGTTACCAATTTCTCCAGTACCTGAAAACATACTGATTTTCGAGAAATTTCTACAAATTAAATGTTTCTTAAAAGATTTTAATGTCATATTTATATTGGAACTCCCACTTGTAGAAGCGGATGTGTATCAATACTTCAATCTACATCCATTACCTATCCCAACAAACCATAATCAAACCTTTTTCGTCAACATCCCACATAAACCATACCTAGCACTAAGTGACGTCAAATACTCCTATATGGACCAACGTTGTGAAGAAATCTCGCCTGATGAATACCTATGTCAAGAAGCCCGTACTACCTTTATCGAAAACTACCTTCCATGCGAAGTACAGCTGATTAAATACAGTACAAACATCACATCTTGTCATCCTTTCGAAGTTCAATTGCACGCACCGCAAATAACCAAAATTATTGATGGAAAATGGCTCGTTACAGTTCCTATTCCACTTAAAAGTTCAACGAACTGTCAAAACCTAAAGGAAACTGTACCCATCTTCGGATCCTACCTACTAGAAGTGCCCGTTGATTGTAAAGCCAAAATACAATCAACCACCCTCGAGAGCTTCAAGCCAAGTCGACTCTCTTTTAAAGAAGTCAATTTACCGATATTGGACCTATCATTGATTAACCATAACCAATCAATGCCCTACGACCTACCTTCATTGGATTTGAACATCATTAACGTCAAGACATCCAAAGACATAAAAGAAAAACTTCATGAACAAAAGAAGAAACTTGAAGAAATGTCAACCACGACGATTTATTCAAATCGCCTCAGTCTCTGGACAATATTATTATACTTAATCATTATATTAATTTTAATTTACTTTTTCAGCTTATTGTGCATTAAGAAAATTCGAAAGTTCCCAAAAAGTGAAAGTGATGAAGTTGAAGGCATTTTTTAATTATTTTTGTATTTTTGTGAAATCACGTTTTTTATTTTTCAGTACGTGCTTTCAACTTACACGGGAGGAGTTACATTCTCATAAACTTAAGAGTTCAGCAGTTTGTTACTTTGTTTTCAGAACAAGTCCGACCGTTGCATTTCTTGGGAACAGCTTTGTCAGCAAAGCTAATAATTATAAATATTAATTTTACTTAGGTTTAAGTCAGTTGTATTGTAACCACCATTGAAAATAAAATTTTTTTAAAAACTAACTCTCAAAATTCGAGTTGTTAACTAGTTAGCTTTTTTTGTGCATCTCACTTACTCATGTTTATTACCTAATCTGTTCACACTTTTTTTTTTGGGGTTTGAGATTCGGGTTTCTTTGTCACAGTTCGCAGTTGAGTACCGATAGCCAACAAGTAAAGTCGCTTCCAAAGATTATCGATTTTTTTACACACAAGTTAAGACTTTTCGGGCGGCCATTTTTCAGATTACTGATGTGTCGTGTGCCCGTAGTACCTACTACTGGATTTTTGGTAAGTGGTACCAACAATTATTATTTTTTTTGGTAATTATGGAACAATCAAGAACTTTCTTATTTAATGTTTTTTTTTTTTAAATTTAAATAATGATTTTTTTGATTCTCTATAACTGCGGGCAATTAGTAAATTATACAGGGTGTCCAACAAAAATTAGTTTTTCAGAAAATCCGTCGCGATTTTTTTTTTTAAATTTAAATCGTGATTTATTTGATTCTCTAGAAGTGCGGGCAATTAGTAAATTATACAGGTTAGCCAACAAAAATTAATTTTCCAGAAAATCTTTCGCGTCTATTTTAATTTCGTGAATTTTTTTTTGATTTGGCTTTTCAAAAGTGTGTATATGGATGAGAATGAACGAAGTATATGGATGAGATGTGTGAGGAATGAATGATCCCGGGATATAGACTGTTGTGAGATAGAATGCTGGGTTCTAGATATGTATTAGGTACTGTTAAACTTTGGTGTAGGTACTGTTGTAAATAGAAAGCTGGAGTGTCCCAAAAAAATTGATTTTTGTCCAGTTTTCAATTAAATGGCTCTTTAAATCCATACAATTGATTATTCCAAATTTCAATAGCCACTACCACTAGTAACAACCCAAACTAACCCAAATTAACTCTAACCTGTGGGTAATTGCTAAAGGCAGTCCACTAAACATTTTCAGCTATTTCAAAAATGATACAAACATCTATAAATACAGTTGTAGCTATATTTTTCAATTTTTTTGAGACACTCGTGGGGGTATTTGGGTAGGCTCTCTTGGAAATCCAGTCAATAAAGGATTTATGAGAATCCGGTCAATATAGTTAATTAGTAGGCCAGGAGCTGAAACTTTATGTTCATTTGTAATTAGAGCTGACTTTCAAATGCGGGATTATATTGTGTCAGTTGAAACAAAATTGAAAATATGCACTAAATTTACCTGTCATTTGGTATTTGTAATTAGATACAGGGTGGGTCAACTACAGTAGAAACAAAATTGGAAATATGCACCAAATTTATCTGTCATTTGATATTTGTAATTAGATACAGAGTGGGTCAACTACAGTAAAAACAAAATTGGAAATATGCACCAAATTTACCTGTCATTTAGTATTTGTAATTAGATACGGGTGGGTCAATTACAGTGAAAACAAAATTGGAAATATGCACCAAATTTATCTGTCATTTGGTATTTGTAATTAGATACAGGGCGGGTCAACCATAAAATAAACTTATTTGAAGAATTTGATGATTTATAATGCACTTCCCTATGTTACTTATCAACTTTAATTTGTAATTTTGTTTGAGTATACTCAAACATATAGGTACATGAACAATTTTTCTGCCGCTGTGTTATTTGTTTCCAGGTCAGCCCCCTTGTAAGCAAACAGGTTCCAAAAGTCTTAATCATGTATTATTTTAATAAATTTAATGGGTAAAATGACTCTCTAAGGTCCTATGATAAGAACCTTATTCTAGACAGATTTTTGACAGGTAGGTACTTACTTCATTTATTTTCCCTTGTACTTACATATTCATTAATTTTCCATTTTATTATTTTTTACTAGAAAAGATTGAAATTTTAGTATGATGAGCTCCTAATAGTAGAGTGCCGAAAAATTTGGACTTAAAGTCAACTTTGAAGCTCAATTGCTCAAAAACCATTTGAGATATCAAACTTGCACAAATTTATAGAGAATTTAATGATGTTTTCAATAGTAGGTATATAATTTATTCCAATTTGCTCAAAATTTACCAAAGATATGGGCAATCAAGATTTTGAAAATTTTTCAGAGCCAAACATAGAATTTTCTCTGTATTTTTGTTTCTGGCCAATTGAATCGATGTCAGGATTATTTTCCAATAATTCTAACCCGCTCTATCGATAAATAAAGTCAAAATTGAGCAAAACTGAAAAATAAAAAAATCGAGTTTTTCATAAGGGTACCCCCTTTAAATTCTGATTTCAAAATATTCAAACCTCAATTTCTTGGTAACCGTTGAGCAAATTGTATTCAAATTTTCAGCATTTGTAGCTCTTATTAAGCTCTAAATGGTTTGTAATTGACAATATTCCCAGATTTATAGTTTTTGATTAAATTGAGTTTGAAGTTTCTGACAAAATTTGGACTAAAAGTCAACTTTGAGGCTCAATTGCTCAAAAACTATTGGAGCTATCAAACTCAGTTTTGCACAGATTTATAGAGAATTTAATGCTCTTCCCAATGGTGTATAATTTATTTCAATTTGCTCGAAATTCAACAAAGATATGGGCACTTGTTCATGACCATGTCAAGATTTTGAAAATTTTCCAGAGCTTAAAATAGGATTTTCTTTGTATTTTTTTTTCTGCTTGAAATGGCTATTTGGAATTGATGTCAGAGTTCATTTCCACTAATTTGGACTCGCTCTATCGATTGGTAGAGTCCAAATTGAGCAAAACTGAAAAATAAAAAAATCGAGTTTTTCATAAGGGTAGGGGAGAGGGTGGAGGGTTCGGCTCCTGGGAGGATTCGGCCACCTGCGATTTAGGTTCACCATTTCAAATTTTCCAGGAAACGTCAATGATTTTTAGCGTACAGAAGCCTGTTTTCAGTATTCAGTAGTACGGACAGCTTGTCCCACGTGTTTGTTTGTTTTGATATAATGAATGTTTTAAGAAAGAATAAGGCGAGTTTTGAAATTTACAAATTCAAAAATCTTTTGTGAATAATCAATTTGTAAAAATATTTGTTCCATAAATAACCTAACCTTAAATGTAAATAGTAAGTGGCCCAAGTGCTTTGTGATTTTGGACTAATGGTGATACTTCGGCCTCTAGGAAGGGTAAGGTTTTGGCCGCGGCCGAAATCATCCCCATGTAAAGGTATTATTTACCAGAACTAATTTTTAAGCAAAATGAACGAGAAAATAAAAAGAGGGTAAAGGCTAACAAGACAATAAAGAGAAATGTATTTTCAAGAAAAAAAAAATGGCTAAGGAATCATCCAGTGAGTCGGACATTTCAATAGAGATGGCAGATTCTTCAAATGGTAGCGACGAGTCGTTTATGTCTTCAAGATATAGGTATGGATCCCAATGAACATATTTTTGTCAACGAATTTCTACTCAAGTTTTAAAAATCGAAGAAATAGATTTGTTTTTATATAGGACAAGTGGCACGAGTGCCCGAAATCGATGATGGGTTTTTAAGGCGAAAGAGAAATTCAAACAGCTTCCACTTTCCGATTATTGGATGACATAGCAATGGTGCAAGTTGATGATCTTCACGCTAGGCTTGCACAACTACAAAAAACTGGAACTGCACGAACACAATCACTGGTTTCAATTCAAGATTTGATTATAATTTCCAAGGAATGAATGTTCTTCACAATACATTTGTTTCAATGTATACTTATCCAGACAAACTTTTCTTTCACTAAATTTAGGTTATATATCCTTAAGTAATAAATAACAAGCTAATGAACATATCTTTTATACTAATAATTTATACATAGGCCGAATCCTCCCTCAATGCTTGCCGAATCTACCTCCAGTGGTGGAGGGTTCGGCCAAATTGTTGAGGTTTTTTTGTTTAGTGCGCAAAATCCTGGAATTATTTTTATGCCAGTATTTTGGCTTTTAATAGTTTTTGAAATGTCTGAAGATTATGTAGCAATAAAAGCTGTCAATATTTAACAAAAAATATGGGTTTTATGAGTTCATTTCTAAAAACTGGCCGAATCATCCACCCTCTCCCCTACCCTCTTTGGATTCTGATTTCAAAATATTCAAACTTCAATTGCTCGCTAACCGTTAAGCAAATTGCAAATTTTCAGCATTTGTATCTCTCATCAAGCTCTACATGGCTTGTAATTAACAATATTCCCAGATTTATAATTTTTGAACAAATTGAATTTGAAGTTTTTGACAAAATTTGGACTAAAAGTCAACTTTGAGGCTCAATTGCTCAAAAACTATTGGAGCTATCAAACTCAATTTTGCACAGATTTATAGAGAATTTAATATTCTTTCCAATGGTATATCATTTATTTCAATTTGCTCAAAATTAACCAAAGATATGGGCAATTGTTCATGACCATGTCAAGATTTTGAAAATTTTCTAGAGTCAAAAATAGGATTTTCTTTGTATTTTTTTTCTGCTTGAAATGGCTATTTGGAATTGATGTCAGGATTGTTTTCAATGTTATTTGCCACTAATTTTGACCCGCTTTATCCATTAATAAAGTCAAAATTGAACAAAACTGAAAAATAAAAAAATCCAGTTTTTCATAAGGGTAACCCCTTTGAATTTTGATTTCAAAATATTCAAACCTTAATGGCTCGGTAACCGTTGAGCAAATTGCATTAAAATTTTTAGTATTTGTAACTCTTATTAAGCTCTAAATGGCCTGTAATTAACAATGTTCCCAGATTCATAGTTTTTGAGCAAATTGAATTTGAAGTTTTTGACAAAATTTGGACTAAAAGTCAACTTTGAGGCTTAATTTTCTTAAAATTTAACAAAGATATGGGCAATTGTTCATGACCATGTCATAATAAAACCTTTATTCTGTAAAAATTTCAGCTTGTAACTCACAAAAGTCAAAATATACCTACCTATTATAAGAAGCACATCTACTATAACCTGCTTCTTTTTCTCCTGGAAGTATCATAATTCTCCAATCAGTGGTTTTCCAGAAAAACAATAAAATATAAAAGAGTGCATTTCATTGATATCCATAAAAATTATGCCACAATCTAATAAGGTAATAATAGTGCATTTTCCACATACAATATAATAATTGAGCATTTGGTTGTAAACTTTTCACTCAATCAACAAATTGAAGTTCCATTTCATCAATATCCTTCAACATTGGTGGTTTGAGCGTTTCTTTTCGGTACTAGCTGCGCCGCGGGGAGCGTAATGCCATAGTTGCCCTGGATCTCATTTGTTGCACTAATATACCATCCGGGTATGTGTAGCAGCCGGCAAAACATACGGGCGAGAGGGGTTCAAGTTACGGATGCTGTTGGGTGTCGGTACAATGCAATTTCGATATTAGATCAAGCCCAAAAGGGACACGGAACAGCCGAATGCTCTCTTGGATAATTCTGATTTGTGTTTTCCAGATGAAGACAATATCAACATTATGAGGCAGCTTCTTGGATATAAGTTGTTTCCAGATTATTAGCAGCTGGATAATTTTTTTGTTTTGTTTTGTTTCAGATGAAGACAACATCATCAACAATGCAGGTTGCAGAACATTCAATACATTTAAAAAAAAAGATTCCCTTTCCCTATTCCTAAACCAGGTTGTTTTGATTTTCATGCTTTTCAGAAAAATATGTATGTTTATGAGGATTTTATGCTTTCTGGGGTAGGATGCCCTGGACAACGTTGGAATTCTAGGGTAGCATGCTCTGGACACCGTTGGATATTATATTTTCTTCAGGTTGATGGATATTGGAAGCTGAATAAATATACTATAACATAATATAGGTAATTTTTAATATAAAACAATGAATTTTCACTAACATAAAGTTGTTTTTTCCAGGCATCCAGTTTCCAAATTGAACCAGGAAGTGAGCTGGTTTTGACCCTGGATATGATACAAATTGGCCTTTTTCAGTTGGGAATGGTTTTGACTATGGACCAATGGATCAATAGATGCTTTATGGATCAGTTTGGGTGGTTAATAATAATAATATATTGTCTTTTTCAGACATAATACTAATACATTTATCTAACATTCCAGGTTTCTCTTTTCTATGTCCATTTTGTCTTAATATCTTTTCCACTTAGGTCATCCTTACTTCAGACATTGGATAGCCTTTCCTGCAAACTGGTTACCACTCTGGACATTGGACAAATGACTGGAAATGGTGGACAAGGTACAAATGACTGGTAATGGTGGACATTGGAACAATCTGTGATTGAAACAAATGACGTAGCCAGAACTGACTGACAATGATGAACATGACTGCCTGGATCCAAAATTTTCATTACTTTTCTCTTTCAGCTGAAATTACATATAACAGTTCATTATTCGACTGAATCTTCAAGGCAGGGATGCCCCGGGGGAGCCTAATGCCATAGTTGCCCTGGACTTCATTTGTTGCACTAAATATACACCGTAAGTATGGTAAGTGTTTGCAGTGGTGGCTTCCTAGCTGAGAAGTGAAGGTTGGAATAATGGATAGTTGACGGTTTTGGCTGTACAAGTGTAATTTCAAAGTGCATTAGGCCTAACAGGGAAAGCACTTGAAAAAAAAACGCGCTGACCGCTCGTACCTCTAGGGTGGTGTGGAAATTGGGCTTGGGGGCATTAGAATGTGGGATCATATGAATTTTATATTTTATTTAGGTTTTCAAAGTTAATTTCCAGGAATTTTTCTTGTGGTTATTTTCTACTGGATTAATTGAAATTTAAGTATGATGAGCTTCTAGTCTTTCTCTCTCTACTCCAGTAGTTTCAAAATTTTTGCCTTATCAGTTTTTGAGAAAACTATTAGAATGTGAGATCATGTATTTGATATTCTATTTAGTTTTTCAAAGTTAATTTCCATGAATTTTTCCTGTGGTTGATTTCTACTGGATTCATTTGAAATTTTAGTATAATGAGCTTCTAGTCTTTCTCTCTCTACTCGAGAAATTTCAAAGTTTTCCCCTTATCAGTTTTTGAGAAAACCATTAGAATGTGAGATCATGTATTTGATATTTTATTTAGTTTTTCAAAGTTAATTTCCATAAATTTTTCCTGAGGTTGTTTTCTACTGGATTCATTTGAAATTTTACTATGATGAGTTTCTAGTCTTTCTCTCTCTACTCCAAAAGTTTCAAAATGTTTCCCTTATCAGTTTTTGAGAACATAAAGTGACCATCCGTCCCGATTTCGAGTCCCGATTTAATAGGCGTCACGCTTTTGTCCCGCTTTCAATAAATTCCAACTATCATCAAGCACTAACTTCGTTTGACAGATCACCTCGTTTGCATGCCCGAAACACGTCTTCTACGACAGATTCTCTACAGTCAGCTGAAAGATGGAAAACGGAATCAAGGAGGTCAACAAAAACGCTACAAACAAAGATGTTCTAAAGGAAATTTTGGCAAAGTCTCATATCGATATCAGCAACTGGGAGTCGAGAACAAATGATAGGCCCTCGTGGAGTCAAGTAGTCCACGATGGACCATAAACTTTTGAAGAACAGCGACGCAGACACGAGACCGAAAAGAGGGAACGCAGGAAGGAGCGAGAGATCAGAGGAAGAGACAATGCTGACAGAGACTGGGTGTGCCAAGACTATGGAAGAGTGTGCGGCTCCAGAATTGGTTTATATAGCCATCAGAACACGCACAATCGACGAAGAATAGGATAGAAGATAATTTAGTCACAGTTCGGCTCGGGTTAACTCGAACCGAACACATAATATGAATATTCTTGTTCATGCAACTGAGCCTAGGATAATGCATTCATACGTTAAGCCAATGAAACCGCATACATTGAATTGAAAATTCGACTCATTAAACCAATGTTACTTTTACATTATATTGAAGAAGTTATTTCACCCAGGCAACGAATTCTATACGTCAAAATGATAGAATCCTTACTCTGCGACAATGAATTCAACCGTTAAATCAATGAACCTTTTTTCCATCTATTTGACGAATAGCTTTTCATAATATTAACAAATTCCTTCACCGGCTCAATATTAATGACGAGATTCACTGGCTTAATGCACTTTTTCGTTATATTTGTGTACCTTTTTTTTCAGTGCAGGTGAAAGTCCAGCTAGGATCGTTTTTGGGAACTCAGGTTACCTTGCGATCTGATGTTTGGAATACCTGAAGAAGAACGAAAAGAAATTCGAGATTATGCCGACGAAGTAAGGGCACGACTTCTGGGGATACATGATTTTGCTCGGGAGCATATTCAGCTGGCCAGTGACCGAATGAAGACCAGATACGACTTAAAAGCTAATTCAGCCAGATTTCAAAAAGGTGATTTAGTGTGGCTGTATAATCCAGCAAGAAAGAAAGGAGTTTCGCCGAAATTGTCTAAAGTTGTACATTTGGATAGATTGACGAAATATCATGGCCGTGAAGTTTGTCGGGACGATCAACCTTAAGAGCAGTGTGGTACTTTCGCAAGTGTGTCCGTGTCCAGAATTCAAACCTGAAAATCTAGAAAATACTGCCTTGTTCAAGAAAGGAGATTATCGCGTTTATTCTGGATTTTATAAGAATGGATTACGGATATATAAAGGCCGGTATTAGTTAGTAGTCTTTAAATTTAAGACTGGCTGTGATACGTTTTAGATAGTGATTATTGTAAAAGTTGTAAAGAGTTAAGCTGTTTGAGTTAATTAGTGAAGTTATTAGTGTCAGAGTGTATAGTAACGTGGAATAAATTATTGATGTGTTAATTGGACTTTGATTTTGGAATAAACGAACCCAAGATTTCTGCCACGCAAGCCAGAGCCGTGACAGTGTTATAAATACAAAAAATTCTTGTAAAAATTTGCTAATCGCTTTAAGAACGGGGTTTTTAGACAAGTTTAACCACTTCTCGTATTTTATTTTTACTCCAACACGTGGCCTGAATAACGTGTGTGGAATCTGATTGCCATGATTTTTGGTTGTTGCTGAAAACTTTAAATATGTGCTGTCTTGGTTTGTAAAAGTTGTAAAGAGTTAAGCTGTTTGAGTTAATTAGTGAAGTTATTAGTGTCAGAGTGTATAGTAACGTGGAATAAATTATTGATGTGTTAATTGGACTTTGATTTTGGAATAAACGAACCCAAGATTTCTGCCACGCAAGCCAGAGCCGTGACAGTGTTATAAATACAAAAAATTCTTGTAAAAATTTGCTAATCGCTTTAAGAACGTGGTTTTTAGACAAGTTTAACCACTTCTCGTATTTTATTTTTACTCCAACACGTGGCCTGAATAACGTGTGTGGAATCTGATTGCCATGATTTTTGGTTGTTGCTGAAAACTTTAAATATGTGCTGTCTTGGTGTTTTCCGACACTCTGTACATGTAACCGTGTAACACTTAGATCCAAGAACTTTTGAAGCAGTTTTAGATTATACTTTTACATAAAGTACATTGTTTTGGTTCTATATTTCTGACCATGAAACCAGTTCGATAGCCAAAACTTCTTACAGCCATTTTACGTAAGTATTCCGATAATCTTGTTTTGGCTTTGTTCTGACACTGTGTCACAGCAATGTGCATCACAGTTCGACGGCCTGTTCTTTATGGTTATTCACTATTATGCACATAATGCACTTACCAACTGAACATGTACAGAGTGATACTTTTTTCTATTAACATTATATTTATACCGGAAATTTAGGGCCCTTTTGAGGTCCCAGTTGCTACATGGGTGCAGTCTATGCATCAGGAATGTTGTGCTCCGTTATAAAATTGCAATCACGGTAGTTTTATTTTACTGCGTACCTATATAGAATTTTATTGCACTATAAATTGCAAAGTGGTTTTGTAAGTGGTGTTTTTGTAAACTTAAACTATAAAAGACTTTTCGTGTACGCGAAAAACAGGGCAGGACTTCAAGGCCCTAGCTATCAAGTTTAGGTCGAATTGAGTAGGTTTTGAATTTATAGTTTCGTTTTCGTTAGTTCTGCCGGTTAAACTAGATGATTATGCACAGGCCCTAACCCAGATAGCTATACCTAACTTCAGAAATGCTGCAAAACCTTCTAAAATGATTACAGCTAACGGATTCATCGCAAACACCTGCTTCCCACTTACACCAACAAATGGAAACTTCTCAATGTTCATACAATTTCGGAGAAAATCCAACTGAGAATGTTGATGCATTTAACAATTCAAAGAGCTCCATTCCCACATTCGATGATGCTGTGCAGTTGTTCCGGCAACGACAATCTGACAACAGCCGAAAAAAGAGGACAATTTTAATTGTTGCTTTGATCGCCTCACCAGAGCAAGCACCAGTACGGTCTCACGTTCTATTTGATAAGCTTCTTGCAATTTGAGAAAAGTAAATTTGCAAATTTAATTAATAAAGCATGATACAAAAACAAATACAGTCCACCAAGACCTCTACATGGTCTTTCGAGCCGGATAAGCATTGAATATAGATGTCAAATTGAAATCTCTTCTTTAAATTCTAGTTTCAAGCACACTTTCAATTGTTTCGTTTTTACTCAAATATTTAGCATTCCGTACTCTGGCGACATTAATGTCGAAGTCTCGAACATTCCCAGTGATCTACCGTTAGCAGACCCTGAGTTTCTTAAGCCTGGGACAACTGATATCCTTATCGGCGCGGAGCTGTTTTGGATTTTTATGGGACAGACAAGAATTTTCTGTGGAACAAATCTGCCATATCTTCAAGAATCAAAATTAGATTGGATTCTGACAGGAATGATTAGTAACGATAATGATCAATCGAGCTCAACCTGTTGTATTTTTAGTACAAATTTTGAGCTTCATAAAACGTTGAGCAAGTTTTGGGAAATCGAGGAAGCCGCCTCAGAATCAGAAAGAAATTCAGTGTGAACGAATATTCTTGGAAACCACTCGTAGAGATTCTGAAGGTCGGTTTATAAGTACTTTGCCATTGAAGCAAGCAGCCGGATCGTAAGGGTCTTCACGTCAAAACAGCGACATTCAAAACTGCGACACTTTTAAATATACAAGGTGTAAAAAAATAGTGTACCGGACTTCGCGGGGTGATACTACATATGAAGATAAGAAAAAAAGTTCCTATGAACATATGCCCTAAGATGCCTTTTTATTTTGTGAGTTGAGTAACTACCTTCTACCCTTATAGAAACTACCCTTTCAGAACTGTTACCTACGACTTTTTTCACTATCACCATTCGCTTTGGCATCGAAATGTATGCGAGAATACCAAATTTCAAGGAAAATAGTTTGCCACTGTTCTTGAAAATAAATAAAATCTATTATTTTCATCTACCGTTTGAAGGCCTGTAACTTCTTCAGGGAGCATCTTAGGGCATATGTTCATATAGGAACTTCTTTTCTTATTATCATATGTAGTATCACCCCTCGTCTGTCCGGTACGCTAATTTTTTTATACCCTGTATATTTTAAAATGTCGCAGTTTTGAATGTCGCTAAAATGAGACCGCCGTTTTGAATATGGCCCTTTCGAACCGTGGCCATTTATAAGCATAGCTCGAGCTTTACTATACAAACTACCCAGTACTCCGGCAGTACCAGAAGAGGCACAACTTGAAATGGTATTTGGCCTATTACACCCTCTAATACGTGAAAAGCTCAACATTTATTCAATAAAATAATATCGAGAACTCAATGAAGCTGCTAGGAACGCCGACCTAGCTCTCAACAACGGAGGAAAATGAATATACAAAATAATTATGCCAACTCATGGCAACTAAACCCAGTGCACCTATTGTAAGAATCTTGGTCATACTAAGGATGAATGTAGGAAGCTTAAAACAGCAAATGAAATTCAACAGGCAACAAGGCAGAATCAGAACCATTGACAGATCTTTCGAGTGTTAGTTAGACCCAAACTTGTCTGTTATGACTGTGGAAAAGTGAAATTTATCAGAAGCAACTGCCCTGAATGCAAAGTTAGTTTGACAACTAGCGCAAGCTCTGCAAGTGCTGAATTTTTGTGTCAGAGTGATTCACAAGAACAACATGAACGATCCTTGCTGTTCATTCGAATTTTTGACAAACAAGGCTTAGCATTGGTAGACACTATGGTGCTAAATCTAACATAGCCAGTGCTACACTGAGGAAAATATCCTGGTTGGATTAACACGTGAATTCTCCAGTATAAGCTGAACTTCCTTATAAAAGTGATTATTTAGAACGTTATTATTTAGACAGACTTAGGAGCGTTTGTTACCTCTTGATTACATTTCATAAAAAAGAATCTCTCAAGCATTGCAAAGATGCAAAAATCAAAACATAATTAATGAAAATCTCTCTTACGTTGGGCACCAAAATCCATATCATATTCCTCGTGTAGGTATTTGATTAATGGATTGCAATCCTAAAATATTAATCGAAATATGTTTGCTAGATTACTTTTTTCCTGTTATAACGTTAAAGTAAAACATTTTTGATATATATGAGGTGCGAACTTCATATGTTCTAAGTATTATAAAAACTCGCAATTTGAGAATTCCCTTTTCTGAAATTATTTGATAGAAATGCAATATGCAATCTCAACAAATAAAAGGATTACAAACATTCCCCAGAGGCAGCTTGCATTCATTCGAAGTCCCATTTTGCATTTGAAGTAATGAGTTTTGATATTCCCCGTCTATGGGTAACATCCTGATGAAATATACCAGCATTATTTTGTTTGACTTTAGAAGCCTTTTGTAACTCGGTTGCTGGAATTACCTTCCCGAGTTTATTGAAATACGTACATATTTCAATAGTAATTAATAACAGGTCTGTTCTTTTCAGAAGTTTATTTGGGAAAATTTTCAGACAAAATTCTTTATCATTTCAATCGAATAAAAACTTAAATTCACCAGTCGAACACAAGTGTAGCTTACAATATTTAGCTTAAGTGTTGTTTCCACTTTGTTCATGTCAACCACAGCTAAAATTTTCCCTTTGATATGCATGCAAAAATATCAATAGCAATAGACGATGTTTATAGGTACACGGAAATATATCTCAAAAGAAGGTATATAGAGAAAAATTGGAGAGAATTTTTAATGCATTTCCAAGCAAACGATAAAATAAAGCTTGAAATAGACTAACAAAGATTTGCCATAGAATTTATAAATATTTTTTTAATTTTTTTGAAAATCTTCCAGGAAATTACTAATATTATTGAAGTAGGTATAAAGTAGCACAACAAAGGTAAAGGTCAGATATCCATTAGGTGTTATGATCGAATAACAGCAAAATAATATGTCCCGCAGCGACGATAAAACGTTTCCAGAAGTTCTTTATCGCTGCTGGCAAATCGCACCCCAGAGAGGGATTTCTAAGATTTTCAGCCCGAAAATCCTGCTCGGAAGGACCGTAATTTAATTATTTGAACACATTCAACAAAAACTGAACACAAATCATAAGTGAAATGGCAGGCACTTGAGTGATGTGTGAAATAACTACTCTTCACACTATAAAATAAAAAAGGCATACCTAATATTTTATTCGAAAGTCAAGCAAGCCAACAAAATAAATAAAAATTTCGGAGGCAAACTTAACACATTGGCGGAACCATCCATTTCACATTGATTCCACTAAAACCAACTGTGTAACTTATTAATTGCTAATTTCCCTGGGCTTACTTTGTTCTCTAAACGATCCGACGAATATGTTTGTTTGTTTATTTAGGAATAAAGTTGATCTTATTTGTCGACTATATAATAATTAGAAGGTTTTCATTTCCTAAGTCTAGATGGTTATTTTAATTTTATTTTTTGTAATTATAACAACTTTCTATTATATTTCGCACATTGTGTTGGAAGTTTCATACGTGGTGGAAATTTCATACGTGCCGGAAGTTTAAAGTGACGGTAATCATTAAACTTATACTGCCAGTTAAACGTATTATGATAACAGACAGTTTGGTAAAAGAGAATTTATTAGAAAATAGATTAACAAATAAATTTAGAAACTCGTATCTGCTTTCCAGAAAAGATATTTTGAAGACAGACGACTTAAAGAAAAACAGAAAGAGTAAAGAGCCCCATACACTTCGTTCTTTCTCGTCGGTTTTCATCGCCACGATGAAACATGTCGTTCCAAAACCGAAGTGTGTGGTAGAAAAATACGACGGTTTTCTACCACACACTTCGGTTTTGGAACGACGTGTTTCATCGTGGCGTTGAAAACCGACGAGAAAGAACGTAGTGTATGGGGCCCTTAAGACCGAGTCGGGTGCGGGGGCAAGTTTTTGCATGAACAAAAAAACAAACAACAACGACTGGAAGAAAAACAAGAAGAGGCGCAAGGAAAACAAGAAGAAGACCGACTCTACCATATTTTGTTTAAACAAGAATACATGTGAATGAAAGACACAAAGGATGAACGGAAACAGAGACAACCAAGAATATTTATATATTTATTAAATAATACAATAGGTAAGTAAAGTCCGTGGCATGGTTCTACGCTACGACTACTGAATAGACAGAGGGGACAATGGGCCATTGCTGCATTATCATATCAATAATATTTATTAAAACATGGAAATTGCAATAAAATTTCCTTCATTTTCATGTATTAATAAATATTATTGATTAGACAACGCACCAATAGCCCATTGTTCCCTCTGTCTATTCAGTAGTCGTAGCTCAAGAACCATGCTACGGACTTTACTCTAGAGGTAAAATCCAATTACACATCAGTAAGTACAATCTGATATAGGAATTAAAACGATAACATTATTTCACATACCCATCAATATCATTTTGCAATACAATATTAGGTACCTATTCTACTTTAAAAATTGGATTTTATGTTTCCTAATTCACAACAAAATATGTCAATAGTCCGACAGCATATGTTGCTGCAAGCACCGAGTAACGGAGAGTTATTCATAGTGACTGTTCGAGAGGTGTTTATGTAAAACAAATCTAAAACTCTGGAATTATCTATTGGACCTCTTATGTTAATTTGACTGAGATCTGGACAATCAATTAAATTATTCAGAATTTTGTTAAAATGGCATAGAATCGTCTTGTTTGAAGAGAAAAATAATTATTAGTATAAGGAAGGCTTGGTAGGAAACAATTTGTATGCCATGCACAATTCAAGTTATTGAAGCTTAGCGTAGTAGAGCGCTTTCGGCGTTCGAAATCATCAGTAGTCCCTGTAAGCGAGCAAAGTAAATACCAGTAAATATAAATTATAATGATGTTATTGTAAATATGTATTTGTTACGGCTAATATGCAAACTTGGATAGTTTGTAAATTAGCTGGATAGTGAACAAACTAACCAACCCCTTGGCTATTTTGATAGAAAACGCAATTTTCACTAAATAACAGGTAGTTTGCAAACTAGCCAAGAGTCTTGGCTAATTTACTTGAAATTATTGAGAAAACCTAAATAGGTAGCTGGTTAGTTTATAAACTATCCAAGAAAAAATAGCCAAAGCCTTGGCTAGTCTATGAAGTAACTAGGCCTTATTCGATAAATTAGACATGAATAAAATGCAATTTTTTGTTTTTATTATTGAAAAAAAAAATATATATTTACAAATAAGTACAACTTCCTTCGATATTTTCATGGTATCTAAAGTAAATGTCCATGCAATCTAATATTTTGCCAGATTTTTTACTTAGAGAACTCGTTGTAAATCGTTATGCTTCAATGAAATAATAATACAACCCGTCCCCGACAGCAAACCCAAAACAATAACATTCCGTATTCAAAACGTAACCTAACTTTATCCGTAAATTACCAGAAAATTGGTTGGTGACTTTATAAACTAGCGAAGCCAAAGGTTTGGTTAGTTTATGAAATCATTGTTTCCAAATTAGCCAGGTTGCATTGGATGGTTTATAAACTAAACACCTAATTAAGTTTCCTCAATAATTATAAGTGAATTAGCCAAGACTCTTGGTTAATTTGCAAACTAGCTGCTATTTTAGTGAAAATTGAGTTTTCTATCAAAATAGCCAATGGGTTGCCGTTGGTTAGTTCGTAAACAATCCAGCTAGTTTACAAACTAGCCAAGTTTGCATATTAACCGTAACATAATGAGGAAAACCATCTATTTAAAATATTATTTATTTGAATCTTAACTTTTCAGAAAAACGTTTACTGAATAAAAATAAATGTTGCAACCATGTAATACGCCGTCAAGTAGGGATGAACCTAGAGGCACCACAGAAAAAGCGTACGAAGGGGAGATAGAGAATACGCAATTAGACTAGAGAACAAGCTGGGACTGGTCCCGCTCCCTTAGACGCGTGTCGCGTGTCTGTAATTATTCATTATTCAATTTTTATTGTTATTTAGTATTAAACTGATTGTTTAATCTAATTTGTTATTAGTGTGTGTGTCAAGGAGCGATCACCAGGTCTGTTGAATAATTGTTATTTTGTTTTTGAGAGTTCAATTATTTATACAAGTATCTTTTTTTCATTTTTATGTTTTTATGTTTGTTTATAACATTTTTTTATGACTTGTGCATTGTTCATGTATTTAACAAAAATCGTTTCATGCTGTAAACAACACAGATAAAGAAGTAAAAACCTAAGAAATTATGTGCTGTCTTTTTGTGCTGAATTTTTGATTTTGTGTATTCAGAGCGTGTATTAGGGCCTTGTTGAATTTACTAACATTTTCCTACCCTGACGAGAAAATATCCTAACAAATTGAAATAATCAATCTAGAGATATTGGCTCAAAAACAACTATAGCTGAGTAGCTTCCCTTATGGGACCTCAGTACCTGCTGGGAAACTGGCTAACTAACCAAAAACTCTTCAGTATTGAATATCGGTAGTGTTGATTGAATGTAGTGTGTGTAATTAAAATTTCAGCACAAGAACAAAGGATGGTACCTAATTTAAACTTTTATTGACTTAAATTATTGAATTATTGACTCACAATGACACAGTATGTTTCGATTTTTGAGGAATGTTATATCGAGGGTTTCTCTGCCGTGCTCTTTCCCCTCGTTAGTTCCAGGATGAGAACGGTACGATTTACTTTAATAATAAAGTAGACGTAGACGACAAATTTCTCGTTTCTTTTACATATCACAGCTTCCTTTAAATTTCCCAAATATTTGCTATGTCGGGCGCATGTCCAGTAAGTAAAATTGAGTAAGTTTCCACAACGTAGGTCCTATTTGTCTTTCATTTCGTTTTTCAGAAGATTTGTTGTTTAAACATAGTAAAAATTCTCATCGTTCGATCTTACTGAATGAACCCGGGTATGTTATACTACAATAAATATAATGAATTGGTGACTGTACTTTATGTTGGCCGTTCCATTAAGACAATCTGCATATTCCCAGTATATCAAGATCTCTCACTAGTACGATATTAGCCCTGTGAGGAAGTAAAGTAAATAGAGCTCCTAGAGCTCGCCGATTTCCGAAATTGGCATTTCAGGTGGTACATACAGACTTATCAGATATAATGTTTCAATAATTATTATTACTTTCACCATCAAAATGTCAATATATTTAAATCCGGGCAAATAATACTTATTAAGATTGACCTGTTTAGAGAAGAGATCCTCATGCACCGCAGCAACCACACCACCTCCCAAAGTAAAATTTCTTAAATCAAACCTTCAGTCCTCCCTGCGAACATTAAAATTATTCCATTTGCAAAGTTCTCACTGGTTGCTATTTAGTAATAAAAATATTATTTCCTAGGCACTAGGCTCGAGTGTGAGAACTGCATTTTTCCCTCTCCCAAACAGCAAGCTTGGATCAGAAAATATCTTGCGATTGGAACACTCTTTCACCCTGGACTTACACTCCTTCGGGTCATGAGCGTCACCGCATACCGGACTTGTAATATTGAAAGGATCTTTGGATTATTCTAGAATAATCGACAAGAAGTCCCAGGCGAAATAGAAACGGTCCGAGAAGGGTCACATAAACCAGTTGCTTATGCACTGGTGTATGCCAAAAACGTCAGGGGCCAAATTTTTCACTTCCCACCAAAAAATTTCAGCGAAAATCCTATTATTTTGGAAAAATGGCGCGTTTTTTCCAAATATCTATTTCTTTCTTTTAAATGCAAATACAATAAACAATAAATGTTTTTTTTTTCGAATAATTAAACGCATAAAGGTGCTAGTGCGTCATCAAAGTTGCTCTCTGATGCAGCGAGGCGGACGCGCAACGAACATTGCCAACCCTGGTTTAATGTACTGGGTTTCCGGAATAACTTAAAGTACCTGGGGATTTTGGAAACCATTGAAGATACAGTGTGGACCAAATGGCGAAAAAGTTGCGCAATCAAGTGCCTATAAATAATCTGTCATCTCATCAACTTCTTTGAATTCGGAATAGCAATGGATACACAGGCCAAAAAAGAAAAAAGTGCGTTTTTTAAAATCCGGTCTATGCAAGAGGTTCAAAGAAGTTGATGACAGATTATTTGTAGTCATTTGATTGCGCAACTTTTTCCCCATTTGGTCCACCCTATATATCTTCAATGGTTTTCAAAATCCCCATTTACTTCAAGTTATTCCGAACACCCTGCATTTGACCCAAATTACTTACGGATTCAGGGTAAATATGCCGACAACTATTTTCTGGCATGATCCCGATCCTGAAATTCTTAGGTCTTACCATTCTGTCATGCATATGCTCAGCACTACAGTCTTAAAGACGTATTGTGTATCCTGGCACATGACCTACTCCTCCTCATTCATTATCTGAAGTTGGGTCTGCTTATTGACATGAATCTTCGATTCGAGGCACACATTCTAAATATTTGTCATAAACTATCATCTGGATGTTTCGCCATAAGGCTGGCTAAGCGCGAGCTGGGTAAGTCTGTTGCGCGAACGGTTTCTTTGTGGTGAAATCACATTTGCAGTAGGGCTTGCCTTTTTGGGGTCTTACAACTGAATCGCTGGCGAATGCTGTTCTCGTCTTGCACAAAAAGGCTCTGCGGTACGCGTGCGGAGCCAGTTTGAGGGAACCGTGCAAGCCATCATTTCGCAATGAGCGACCAAAAAAACATGAGATAAGCTTATAAAACGAGATCATACTATTTTTTCCAGGTAATATTCTCTATTGTCTCTAGTAAGATCCAGAAAAACGATAAAGAGTTACAACCACGGTCGAGAAGGAATAAGAGTAGAAGCTTTAGGCGAGGATCCCGTATAGACACGTTCCAGTTCAGACCTTGAAGAAGAGGTGGCTCTACTGGCTACAAACATCAAGTAAACAAGGACGAACGCTGGCAACCACTCAGCTCCCTCAACAGCAAGAAATATGGTTTAAATATTGAAAAAGAAACATGGAAAATTGGAGGATTAAAAATTTTGGCACTGGGCGGGATTCGAACCCGCGTCCTCAGCAATGCCGGTGCTACGCTCTAATTAACTAAACCATCATGACCCTACAGATCTTTTTGATTTTTGTTTGGTGCAGTTAGAGAAAGTTGCGTGGTTCTCCGCTCATTGCCAAACTTCTCATTCCTCCAATAGACCCACACATTTATGGCATCGGTCCTAACTCGAATAAGCTCCTTATTACTATGTGGGTTTCCTCCATGTGTGTTGAAATTTGGTGTATGCGATGCCCGCATAAGCAAAACGTTGAAAGGAATGAAATTTTTGTCGCTTACAATAACCGAAAAGCGTGGAAATTGAAAATGAAGCCAAAGTTAAGGAAAATTGCAGGATTATTTTTTTTCTATTTTTTGGTCCTGGGCGGGATTCGAACCCGCGTCCTCAGTAATGCCGGTGCTACGCTCTAACCAACTAAACCATCATGACCCTACAGATCTTTTTGATTTTCGTTTGGTGCTGTTAGAGGAAGTTGCGTGGTTCTCCGCTCATTGCCAAACTTCTCAATCCTCCAATAGACCCACACATTTATGGCATCGGTCCTAACTCGAATAAGCTCCTTATTACTATGTAGGTTTCGTCCGTGTGTGTTAAAACTTGGTGTATGCGATGCCCGCATAAGCACAGTTGAAAGAAATTTAATTTTTGTCGGTTACAACAACCGAAAAGAGTGGAAATTAAAAATGAAGAGAAAGTTAAGGGAAATTGGAGGATTAAAAATGTTGGTCCTGGGCGGAATTCGAACCCGCGTCCCCATCAATCCCGGTGCTACGCTCTAACCAATTAAGCCACCATGACCCTTCAGATCTTTTTTATTTTTGTTTCGTATTGTTAGAGGAAGTTGCGTAGTTCCCCGCTCATTGCGACACTTCTCAATCCTCCAATAGACCTACACATTTATGGCATCGGTCCTAACTCGAATAAGCTCCTTATTACTATGTAGGTTTCGTCCATGTGTCTTGAAACTTGGTGTGTGCGATGCCCGCATAAGCAATGCTGAAAGGAATCAAATTTTTGTCGGTTACAACCACCCAAAAGCGTGGAAATTGAAAATGAAGAGAAAGTTGAGTAACATTTCAAGATTAAAAATTTTGGTCCTGGGAGAGATTCGAACCCGCGTCCTCAGCAATGTCGGTGCTACAGAACCAATTAAGCCACCATGACCCTACAGATATTTTTGATTTTCGTTTGGTGGTGTTAGAGGAAGTTGCGTGGTTCTCCGCTCATTGCCAAACTTCTCAATCCTCCAATAGACCCACACATTTATGGCATCGGTCCTAACTCGAATAAGCTCCTTATTACTATGTAGGTTTCGTCCGTGTGTGTTAAAACTTGGTGTATGCGATGTTCGCATAAGCACAGTTGAAAGGAATTTAATTTTTGTCGGTTACAACAACCGAAAAGAGTGGAAATTGAAAATGAAGAGAAAGTTAAGGGAAATTGGAGGATTGAAAATGTTGGTCCTGGGCGGGATTCGAACCCGCGTCCTCATCAATCCCGGTGCTACGCTCTAACCAATTAAGCCACCATGACCCTTCAGATCTTTTTTATTTTTGTTTGGTGTTGTCAGAGGAAGTTGCGTAGTTCCCCGCTCATTGCCACACTTCTCAATCCTCCAATAGACCCACATATTTATGGCATCGGTCCTAACTCGAATAAGCTCCTTATTACTATGTAGGTTTCGTCCATGTGTGTTGAAACTTGGTGTGTGCGATGCCCGCATGAGCAATGCTGAAAGGAATCAAATTTTTGTCGGTTACAACCACCGAAAAGCGTGGAAATTGAAAATGAAGAGAAAGTTGAGGAAAATTTCAAGATTAAAAATTTTGGTCCTAGGAGAGATTCGAACCCGCGTCCTCAGCAATGTCGGTGCTACAGAACCAATTAACCCACCATGACCCTACAGATCTTTTTGACCCCTATTTTTGTGTTGTTCGAGGAAGTTGCGTGGTTCTCCGCTCATTGCCAAAATTCTCAATCCTCCAATAAATCCACACCTTTATGGCATTGGTCCTAACTCGAAAAAACTCCTTATTACTATGTAGGTTTCGTCCATGTGTGTTGAAATTTGGTATATGCGATGCCCGCATAAGCAATGTTGAAAGGAATGAAATTTTTGTCGGTTACAGCAACCGAAAAGCGTGGAAATTGATAATTAAGAGAAAGTTTAGGAAAATTGGAGAATTAAAAATTTTGGTCCTAGGAGAGATTCGAACCCGCGTCCTCAGCAATGTCGGTGCTACGCTCTAACCAACTAAGCCACCATGACCCTACAGATCTTTTTGATTTTTCCGCTCATTGCCATACTTCTCAATCCTCCAATAGAGTTATCAGTTTGTAGGTTTTAGTTATTATTAGTTATTAGTTTGTAGGTTTCGTTCATGTGTGTTGAAACTTGGTGTATGCGATACCCGCATAAGCAATGCTAATAGGAATGAAATTTTTGTCGGTTACAACCCCCGAAAAGCATGGAAATTGAAAATGAAGAGAAAGTTAAGGAAATTTGGGGGATTAAAAATGTTGGTCCTGGGCAGGATTCGATCCCGTGTCCTCAGCAATGCCAGTGCTACGCTCCAACCAACTACGCCACCATTGAGAAGTTTGGCAATGAGCGAAGAACCAGGCAAGTACCTCTAACATTACCAAACAAAAATCAAAAAGACCTGTAGGGTCATGGTGGCTTAGTTGGTTGGCGCGTAGCACGGCATTGCTGAGGACGCAGATTCGAATCCCGCCCAGGACAAACATTTTTAATCTTCCAATTTTTCTTAACTTTCCCTTCATTTTCAATTTCCACGCTCTTCGGTTGTTGTAACCGACAAAAAATTCAGTCCTTTCAGAAATATATAGGTACTTTGGCATCAAAATCAGTGGAACTCCTTCACAACTTTTCTAAGGACACTGTGATATTGTTGAAAAAGGAAAACACCTTAGAGCAGGTAAAGGTAAAGGAGTAGTAACATGGAGTTGGAAAATGGAGCCGTTTTTTTGCAGGTATTTTGGAACCAAAAAAATGGCGGTATAGGCAATTTCAATGCTTTACCTGGATTTGGTGCCAAAAACTTGGCTTCACTACAGTTTGTTATAGTGAAACGATGCTGAAGGCACACGTAGAGTAGCAGTTAGAAGATGCGTCAGCACGATAACAGTAGAATCAGCCAAAAACAAACATGATGGATATCTTGTGACATACTGTTTAGTTAACACCAATGACGCTATTCCAATGAGGGTGCCAATATATCGCCAAATCGGATGACGTTGAAGAAAGGAGAGTTCACCTGTAGATATTCACCAGCTATCCGAACAGTGAAATGCGGAAAGGAGTAGCCTGTTTCTTATGGAGTTAATTTATCCTTAGACCTAAAAGAGTGGGTATTTCAATAACAGCTGGAATCATTTATGTTAACAAGCAAAGAAGAAAGCCATGGATTTTGTGAAGAAGGAAGCCGATGTCCTTGTACAGGAATATACTACTAGGCGAACCAATCTGCTAGAACATCGCATCAACACGGGGAGTGCCACACCTTATCGCCAACCATCAGGAATACTTCCTTCCGCAAGCAGCACCAAGTTAACTCCATAGTAAGAAAAGTGGTGAAGGATGAGGTTTTTTCTACATGAAGTAGTAGTCGGTGCGGTGACTGATGTGTGGATAAAAGCTTGTTGAATGACGTCACAAAGAAAGATAGCTTCAAGTACCCCAAATTGACGATACCCCCAACACCTGATCAGCTAACACCTTAGTGGTTTGCAACTTTGGATTCAAAAAGTGGACATTGACAAGTGGGCTCTACAAGGAAGATAAAAAGTAAGACGCATTTACAGCTGGAAATGGCAGATTATATCAATTAAACTTTATGCGGTTTGGATGATGCTATGAAACCTACCACCTTTGAGAGTCTGATGGAATTAGTTCTGCAAGGACTCAGTTGGAAGAATGCTTGTTATACCTCGATGATACTATGGTGATTGGCGAAGATATCGTCTGACGAGTTTGACTAGAGTTTTTGTAAGGATTCGAAGTGCAAACCTAAAGTTGGATCCGAAGAGATATGTGAATTTCCTTGGGTATGTCGTTTCTTCAAGACAAATAGAAACAAATACAGAAAAAGTTTAATAGCAAAGATGAAGGATGTCGGAAAGATTGTGAAGCCCAGTACACCACCCTACATCAACATATTGAGAAGAAGGCACATTTTAATCGGTCGCCACGAGTCTTTCATAGAACTGAAAAACACATCGACCAGCGCTCCAGTTTTTGCATATCTCATGGATGAATACTGTTTGTGTAAGACTAAAGACACC
The DNA here is from genome assembly GCA_917834065.1 of Ceutorhynchus assimilis. Classification (NCBI taxonomy): domain Eukaryota; kingdom Metazoa; phylum Arthropoda; class Insecta; order Coleoptera; family Curculionidae; genus Ceutorhynchus; species Ceutorhynchus assimilis. The sequence goes on from OU892277.1 coordinate 87,573,941, forward strand.
GACGCTCTGCAAAGCGGAATATGAGCTGTTCTCTTCCAAATTCAAAATGGCGAAGAAGTATGGAATATTTAGGTATTAACACCTTTCTATACAAATATTCTATCACTTTTTTTTATACGACATTATTCCATTATTATTTCACCAATCTTAAGCCTGTAGGTACTATCAGCAATATAGAAATCAAAGCTGGGTAGATTACTTAAAAAAAAAGTAGTAGAGTACTATTACTACTAACTACTTTGGGAAAAACGTAGTTTAACTGCTTTGTAGTTAAACTTCTTAGAAAATGAGTTTAGATTACTAACTACTAAGTAGTTAGTACTTAGTGAAAAATTTAACTACTTTCTTAACTACAAACTATCCGGGTTGGGTGCGGTACCTACAAAAAATATCTATAATCTATAACAATAAAAACAAACACATACTGGTTACTGGAAGCTTCACACAACTTAACTAATTCCAAGAACTTGTTCTAATCTTTAGCACGTGGTATAGAAAAGTAGTTACATATTTTTCCAAAGTAGTTAACCCACACAAAAGTAATTAAAAGATATGCAAAAGTAGTTAAAATACATAAAGTAGTTATAACTGAGGAGTTAACTACTATTTTAAGTACTTTTTGCGAATATCATTAAAACTAAAAATAATCGAGATTACTAGGAAAAAAAAAGTAGTAAGAATACAACTACTTTAAAAAAAAGGAGTTAACTACTTTCGTAGTTTTAACTACTGCCCAGCTCTGAAGAAATATAATAGAAATTCCACGAATCGCTACTTTCAAGACATCTCAAAATATTGGATATGTTCCTAGGTCCACATCATCACCTTAGCAATAAAACCCTACCTGTGATGGCGGTACGATTTTAACAAGAGGTGAGAAATTCCGACTCTACAATACTTATTTCATTGTTATAGGATGCTCGAAACAAGGAGAGAAACGTCATGAAACTCAATCTAAATATGAAAAAAAAGGGTTATACATTGGTAAAATTGCGAATTAATTGACATGTAGGTACTTAAAAGTTTATGAGTGCAATGCTTACTATTAAAGAGTCCTTGAAATATGTAGTAGTTTGAAGGACCAAACTAACCCAAACTGTCCAAGTAATTTGACTTGTTGCTGCAAAACGGAAAAAGAAGCATTTTTCAAGCGAAAAAAATGAAAAAATATAGGTAATTTATTTTGGTGCAAAGCAATAGTTTATGTAAAATTTAAATTTCCACGATACGCAAAATCAAATTTCAATTTCTGTATGTTTTGATATGCAATAATAGTCGTATCGACATTTCAATATTACAAAATCGTCGTATTGCGTTTGGGGAGAGCTTGATCATAGGCGTTCTCGAGATAAACGCACTCTGACGCGAGAAGAACAATGCATGAACAGTTTACTTGCAAGCAAACAAGCATCTCGGGAGATTGCATTTAAATGCTGTGCTTCAATTTTGCTTTCAAATACGCTTTGTGGTTCAATTATAGAAGGAAATTTAGGAACTGTGTTTTAATAGCTATAATGCACATAGAACATCTTTTATTAATTAATATAAATTACTAAATTTTCGCTGATGATGCCACCATTTTGTGAACAAATTCAGATCCAAACATTTTGAGGGATAGTATTGCTGAGAATATCCAAAGATTACGATGGTGCGATAATACCAACTTATTAAGCTTTAATTCTGGCAAAACCAGCGTTATGAGTTTCAGGTGTGCCTGTGATGTCTGTGGTGTTGGAAGCCAGGACTGTGTTAAGTTTTTGGGTTTTGTAATTGACGATAAACCTAACTCTCAGGACCATATTCGGGGTTTAAATGAAAAACTTGTAACGACTGCTTCGCTGTTCGCAGCTTGTCTAATGAGTTGGACATGTCATCTGCGGGATCGATATTCATTGGTTGAGGGTAATTTGAGATATGGTATTGCATTTTGGGGTTTCTGCAGCGTGCATTTTTTCAACTCTTTGTTTTGTCCTACAGAAGAGAGACTTAAGCTATATTTGTAGGGTTGGAGCACGTGAACCTTATTAGGCCGTTATTAAGGTGAAATAGAATTTCAACCTTGCCCTGCATTTTTATTTTAGAGACTGTATGTCTTAATGTCTTGCTTTTAAGAAGTATCGGAATACTCTAGCGGAAACTTCGGATAGAAGATATCCTTCGAGACAAGGCAGCAACCTGCCTCTGTTTATTCCTGGAAGTATGCTTACTAAGAGCTTTGTAGTGTATGAAAGTATCAGATTTTTTAACCCTTAACTGGTCGCTAGATTTTATTCCACATAACTGGTCGCTTATTGGCGTACTTTGTACGCCACTTAAATGAAAATGTCTTTTCATAATCGGGACGAATTTTGCTACCTTTAAAGTAATGTGGAATCCTTAGTAACTTCAAGTATTGATTTATTAACACATAAAATATTAGGTATAATATGTTAAGTACAAAAAAATGCGGAGTGCGCATTGGTTGTTTAAAAGTAGTGTACACATTTTATCTCTCACTCCAAAAAGTTGAAGTTATCCCGTTTAATCAAGAGGGAAAATAGCCAAAAGTTACCTGCTTTAAAAGAGTAAGTCACCAGTAACGTATTGTGCCTTTATTCCCTGCACCAAACATTATCTTTGGCTAAATCTTTCGTAAACAAAAACGTACTAAAATATGGCTATATGCCAGTGCTGCAAAAATTCATTCACCAAAAATCAATCAACTCGGACATGTTCGATGTGCGCAGCTACGGTTCATGAAACATGTGGTCAACTCGCTGATGCCGGGGCGGGATCGCCTGCACAATTCAAATGTCTGAAATGCACTTCGAGCACGAATGCGCCAAAACCATTAACTACGGAGCATTTCCAAGCAATAATGGCCGAATTTTCCTCTCTAAAAATAACCGTAAATGCCTGCGAAGGCAAAATTACTGCTTGCGACGCTAAAATCGAAACGTTAAACCAGCATATTGCATCCCAGGCTGTATCCATTGCCAATTGTGAGACCGAAATTACCAATTTGAAAACTGAGACTTGTTCTCTTCGCAAGGAATTCGATAACTTACAATCAAAGGCGCAAAACTTTGAAGACTTCTTTGAAGAATCTCGAGATCGTACGCGTCGAGAATGCAATTGTCTCAGGCCTTAGACAAGTGGTAGATGATAAAGCCGAAGTCCAAAAGATTCTAACCGAAATTGGCCTACAGAATATATCTCCAAAACTGACGTTCCGTTTTGGTAAAGCAAACACTGGTCCCAAACCACTTAAGGTCATATTTTCATCGAGTTCTGATGCCATGGAAGTTTTGAAAGCCAAGTCTCGCCTAACGTCTCCTCAATACAAGTCTGTCACCATGAAATCGGACTTGACCCCACGTCAGGTTCAACATCTGAGTACGCTTCGAGAGGAACTGCAAAAACGTACAGATGAAGGTGAGGATAACCTGACAATCAAATATATACGAGGAGTACCTCGTATTGTGTCATTACGCAGCGATGGAAAGAGAGAACGTGAAGAGAGCGCATCCCCTGGAATCCACAAAAAACATACAGGACCAAACGGCTCTAACGCATTGTAGCAACCATTGAACATTGTTTTTTGGAACATCAAGGGGTTTAATCGCATTCATCACTTTGCAGAGGCCATTCACAACTACGACATAATCTGTTTCTCTGAAACATGGGAGAAGGACGACATTATTCTTCCCGACTATTTATCGCAATACAACGTCCTCTCATCTCATGCTTTGAGAGAAGCATCTCGCTTGCTTCCACCATAATGTCATTCCTCAGGCTTCGATCCTTTTTGATATCGCAGGATTAGAATTTGTTAGAAATATCAACTTTCTCTCTTTTTTTTGTTGTATAGACCCCTTCCATAGGTACTTTTATTAGGCACCAAAATGTGAACCCTTCTGGTTTTTAGTTTATACATAGAAATACAAGTAACTTTATCTTTCGCTTTGTAATTAGATTAAGATTATTTAGATTATTATTATTTTTTTTGTTCGTTTCTAATAACAAATACGTATCCAAATTCAAAACAAATTATATTCCCTCCTTTATAAGTTTATTTTTGCTTTTGTAATTCAAACCACTACGTTTACTAGATTTAGAGCACTCATTGTTATAGAAAATACTTTCTGGAAACAATAAAAATTGAATTGAATTGAATTGAATTGAAATTGAATTGAACAAAAAAATAAAAAAGCATTTCATGTAAAAAAAATAAAAAAATATTGACCAAACAAACTTCATTTTCTAAAATCCTTGCGCTAAACGGGTAAAGCAAAATACATAAAACTGTAATATTCCGAGAAAATAGACTCATAAATCACAATGTCATTTACTGTAAAAAAATTAAATAATTAATCATACAATCAAAAACTGAATTTCCGTATTTCTAAATCTGTATCGATAAATTAAAAATGAAACGAATTGACGCTACCGTAATTCGACCCCCCCCCGCTTGTCGTCTTCTAAATTAAATTCTTAAAAATAATAAAAACGAGGACAAGGTGATGACATCACTAACAACCGATCAATGAACTTTTGTTAGCGAAGGCCTTTCGGCGTACCAAAAATTGAGTCGAATGAATTATGGCATTCTTGAACCCAAACGTTTTGACCTCAATAAATGAGATTATTGCGACATAATCAATTGATTTCAGGCTAAAAATGATATAAAATTCCAAGGAAATTGCATCATCTTAATTGTCATGGACAAAGAGATTGGGGCCATCGGGTTTTTATATAAATAGCGCGTTTTTTAGAAGGAGTAAGTTAGTTGCCATTTAACAGTCCAGTTGAGTAAAAGTCTACAGAACCAAATGAGTTGGTCAGGTTGAAAATTCGCGAAGCTGCCTCGGGAAACGCGTTCGATTTAACTTAGAAAATTTACGGAAAATCGTGTAAGAAATAACATTTGAAATTCGTTCAATTTATGTGCGTGCTAGCTAAATATTTTGAGTAATTAATCAAGTAATTTTACGTGTGTTTTATGGACAAAATGTAATTACTCTATAGTGACAAGATTTATTTTTGATGAACATGACTTTATGTGAATTTTACTAGAAAAACTTTTAACTTATAATCACTGTGGAACTTTATTACATTAAAATTAATAACTTGAGTGTTTTATAAAGGAAACATTATCGCATAACTTTAATTACCTTCAGATATAATGACATTTAAAGGTGCAAAGAAAATATGAAGGGACTTTATAGTGCATTTAACAGAACATAAATAGCTTCGATTTGAGTAGGGATTATTAAAGAAGTTTGAACTGGTTTGTCCAATTGAAAATTAAGGGCTATAATAACGAACTCATAAGAATTTAAATAATTTTTGTATGTTAGCCAGGATGGCGAGAATTTGTAATTGTTCTAATTAAATGGAATAGGAAATCTTGAAAAATAGAATTGACTTAAAATATTGGAAAGTTGTTAAAGGAAATTTCTGATAGTAATTTGGTCTGTTGAAAAGGAAATGGGATGTGTGGAAAAGAAACTTGTGTTTGAAACAAGATTGTTGACGATTATCATTCAATATAATGGAGTGGTTAGTTTAAGAACTGTTGTCATTCTAACGATTATCATTAGACGTATTGAGAAGTTGTATTTGAAATTTGTTATTCATCAAGAGACATTGAGGATCTTAAGTGCAGAACTTTTAAATTAGGGATTTTATTTTTCAAGTAGAAATTATTGTAAGATTTTATGAGAATAAATTAGTTGATAAACAAATAGGTAATTATTTTGGGTTTTAATCAGTAAAGGACTTAGAGATTTTAAAGAATTATTTAATTAGGTAAAGGATAGTTATTAGGAATGATTCGGATGTATTGACATGAGTTAAATTATAAGTATGAGAAATAGTAGGAATAGGGCGTTTCTTATTTAGTAGGGATATTTCAGTGGTCCGTAAAATAACACGCTAGAACGGATGCAAAGTATTGATTTTATAGAAATAAAGAAGGATGTAAAGGATTGGGTTTTATGTAAAATAAAATATAATTTAGTACACCTCATTAGTTTGTTTCTCTCTCTTGCAAATAGACCCCCTTCCACAGATAAGATAGCAACCCCAAGTATATAATAACACCTTCAATATACCGCTCGCCAATTACCATATAACTATTTACATAGAGTACTTGGGGAGTTTTGCTACAAAACTAACATTTCCAATCCCAACCACATAAATGTTACAGTTTAGGCGAAAACAGTATTATAAACCATTATCAAAATAAAAATCATAAACGTTCGGTTTGGCGTATTTGGTACGCCAATTAGTACCTACATTATTCAAAGCAGCGCCCTGCAGGGAAACGAAATGGAAACCAACGGGATCGGTATATTGTTAATATATTAGCGAGTTTTTTAGTAATTTGATTAATTTTGAAGATTTTTTTTTCACTAATTTAATGCAACTTCAATTAAATAGCGCAAAAACAGCTGAACCAAATATCAACATATTGGTAGGTACCTATATTTGCAATCAGAATGAAAAAATATACCTATCATTCTAGCCAAATACAGGGTGTCAATTTGAAAACTTCCCACCCCTATTATCTCGGAGTAGATATTAGATTTCTACAAACTATCATTTGACAGCAACTTTTAATTTAATCCATGATCAAAAATTTCGGTTAAAAATTTAATCTCCGGTTAAATTCAAAAATGGTGTCAAAATGATAGTTTATGAAAATCTAAGATAAAAATGTAAGATCGGTTTTCCTCTTAAATGAACCCTTAAGGTTTCACCGCCTGTCAAAGTAGCAAAAAAGTAAATTTTCAACTGTCAATATTTCCAAAAAAGTTGAACTTAGGGACTAAAATTTAGTAACAAAATGTATGGAATTAAAAACGCTGCAAAATGATGTATCACTTGACCCCTCTTCCCATTTAAAATTTTCTAGGGGGTAGCTCTGGGGGCTGGGGGGTTGAAAGAGGGAAGGTGAATTTTGCATAAAAACTCATCCCCCTTCAAATTATAATTGACGTGTTTCAGGGATTTTTTCGAAAATTTTTCTACTCCGAGATAATAGGGGTGGGAAGTTTTCAAATTGACACCCTGTATATGAGAGGTGTAGTTGCAGAACTCACATTATTCACTTTTGAGCAAAAATGAGTTAATGGTACTGGACTGTGAAGAAATCTAAATTCTAGCCGTATCTAGTGACTTAATCACCATCAAATCATGGTGTGACTCAAATCTCCTGTGCCTCAACCTCTCTAAAACCAAAATTTTATCTTACAGAGCTTCGCTCCAATCTGTAGTACTGGATAACAATACCATGGAGGCCGTTGATTCCGTGAAATTCCTGGGGCTTGTTGTTGATAAATCTCTAAAGTGGGACCTGCATATCGACGCCTTAGCAAAGAAATTAAGTTCGGCCTGTTTTGCACTGAGATCTGTTTCCAGGGAGCTTAACTCGGCAACTTGCAGGATGGTATATTATGCTCTTTTTGAGTCGCATTTGCGTTACGCCCTTCCATTCTGGGGCACGTGTTGTGCGTCTCAATTTGAACGCATTTTTAGACTGCAGAAGAGAGCTCTTCGTTATTCTTTGGGACTTGGTAGTAGAACTCACTGCCGGGAATTTTTTATCAAGTCTAGTATATTGACTCTTCCATCTTTATTTATTTTCGAATCCGTCTGCTTAATTCGTAAGCACTTAATATCAGCTGTCTCAGAGAGGCCATCTCACAATTATCCACTGAGGAACGCAGAGTTGGATCTTTATCTGCCAATCCCGCGCTCAGAGTTAGTTAAAAGTTCAATACTTTATAATGCTAAAAAGATGCATAATCATCTACCGCCTAACATCAGGTCCATTGCATCTTTTCTCGAATTTCGCAGGGCGTTGAGGGTGTATTTACTGAGGAGAGCCTTGTACACAGTAAGCGAGTTGTTTATGGTTTCCTAATTCTAAATTTTGAGCAGCTTACTCACAGGTTTTGTTTTTGTTCCTGTATCATGATAGGTTATTATAAGTTATTGTTTGTTTGTTTTTTTAGTACCTATAATATGCTTACTCGCACAGTATAAGCAGTTAGACCTAGATGTTTGTTTATTAGTTTTAATCAAATTTTGACCATGAACTATTTGTTCAAGTGTTTGGTTTTGTCTGTGCTTTTGCATTTGTATGTTTTGTTTTTTATTTTTTCAGCTTTGTCCACAAAATTGTAAAATTTTCTGACAATAAAGCAAATTCTTTCTTTCTTTCTCTTTCTAGAACATAGTAATATAGAATTCTGGCAAAAGTGACAATATCCCATAAAAAGTAAATCCTAAACGTCGTGATTCGTAGCAAAACTCACAATATCCGAAACGCGTTTATGCGTAATTCTCGAAGTATCATAAATCACATTCTCCCCTAATAGGAGAGTACTTAAGCCTTGAACCAAGATTTCGCTGCAAAACTCACATTATCCAATTTAACGGATATCGTATTATCGATTTTCAAATTTGTTCGCTGCATAACTCACATTTTTCAAAAGCATGCAACAGAACTCACATTTTCCAAACAAAACATCGAACTGTTCAAAATATCGCATTTTGGTTTATACCATTGAAAAGCGATTTTTTTTTTCCGATTTTTAAAGGGGGTGTGAACTTAAAAAATGACTTATGCTACTTAAATCAAGAACAAAAAATCTAAGATCTCTCGTGAAAACCGCAGTTTCATACTCAAAATAGTCTCCGAGAAAATTCCTTGTGAAGATAAATTATGCAGGAACTTGTGTCACAACCTCTGAAATCGCAGTCTTCTGATCGTTCAGTCGTCAGTGAACCGTACCCTATACTTTGAGTGGTTGAAATTCGCTTTAGTGAGATAATTGTTTTGGAAAATTTTGTAACGTTTTCAATTTCTTGGCTAATAAGCTACCTTGTTTTGCTTTAGTAGATATGATTCCATATAGAACTACAATGAAATAAATGAATAAACGACTATCTTTTCTGTGCCCAGATTTTGTTACCTTGAGTACTGCCTTCTACTGAAAGTTGTTTTGGTGCAGGTTTGCAAGTTTGGTTAATTGATCTAGGAAGGTTTGATTCAGTACGGCATGGCCCGCTGTTATTGAATAGAATCTTATAAAAAGGAGAGATTATCATCATCTCTGTTTGCAAATCCAATCAATAATCTGAGGTTATGATAATAATTGTTGTTTACTCTTTGATTTTTCATTTCCATCATGTCATTGAACAGCTGTTTTGTCTAGGCGTTTTCTTTGACCTGTTCTACTTTTTGATATATGTTTTATAGGCATTTTTCAACATTCACCACTCATTTTTACACAACCAAACTTCCAGTTTGTTGTTGAATTATTTTTTTTGGGGCGAGACTTTTTGGAATTTTGTGCCAGGGAGCTCAAGTTTTAGAGTAATTTCTTGTTGATCATTGTCTAGAGTCGTCCCTTGGTCATTTTGCATTCTGTTTCGGTAAGTTTTGAGATTTTCTTCAGGAAATATTAACCTACAACATGTGTTCCATTTTTTCAATAGGACTGTTCCGAGCAGCTTTTAGAAGTTTAAGACTTCACCTTTGGTCTAGAGTCTCCCTCAATTTGAGGTAAGATTATTTCTAATATTTGGGGCTCGATTTGTTTTTTTATACGAACATCGTTATAGGGTCCTAGTGCTAGACTATACTCAGAAGATCCTAGGTTGTACCTAGACAGCTCCTAGGCTGTATTTAGAGAGATTCTATACTGGATCTAGATTGCTCTCAGTTGGGGCTTTAGTAGCCTCCCTTCAGCAAACCTCTTGGTACCACTTTGATTGAACCACATGGAGTCCTACATTAAACAGATATAACGTGGATAGGACTCATGACTCACTTACCATACCCTTAGCCTATCTATAGTGAGACCAAACCTGTAGATAATCTCACTTTGGAAACTTTTGGATTTTCACATACATTTCACTTGTATACATGTAAGTTGCACCTTTACTATTTAGGCAAATCTTATATAAATCATCTGACACCGAATTACGTCGGTAAGTGCCCCTTAAATAAAATTCTAGAATTTTACCCTGAGGTTGCCCAAAGAATAACTTTCACCTTTCTGTGTTTAATTTGCCTGTTGGTAAAGTGTAACCCATACTGTTCTTTTAATCTTTCACAAGTGTTAATAAACACTAAACAGTTAAAACTGTTTATTTTAAATTCATATTTTCATTATTTACATACATTTTTTTATTTATTCAAATATTTACGAATTAGGTACAAGCCTAATCCTAAACACCTTTTTTAATAACTTCCTGGCTATCCCTATTTATTATTGTTATTATTTTTTAATAAAGAAAGCCAGATACATTATTGTACCTAATTAGTTGTTTTATTGTTAAGCGCTCCAATTGCACAGGTTTTGTTATAACATCAATAAGTTATCTTCCTAGTTAAGTCACAATTAACTTGGTGGCGCCCAGAGATAAGATATATACAAGGAACTCATAGACCCATGGCCTCCGAACTGAAGCTGACTAGCCGTAGCAGTATAATTAGGTAATTGCTAACATTAACTTAGTGGCTATAATTTTACACGTGTTAATACTGTGCCTAATAGTTCGGTGTGACGTCACAAACACCTAGTTGTAACTTTAAACCGCCGTAACTCAATAACGGACCAAGGTAGCAAAATGCGGTTTAAATATTTATTTTTAGATTTTTTTACACTAAAACTTTAATTTTTGGGTCACTCCAGGCGCGGCTCCTCTATAAGGTCATTCGGTCAATGACCCACCAAAAAATCAAACAATAAATTTTCAATTAAACATCTTGGATATTTAGTTTTAAATTAACCAACATCACGCTCAACAAAATGCAGAAATCGAATTATTTTGCACCCTGAACTCGAAAAACGGCGCTGTTTCTTTAAATTTGACCCACCTGTAGAAATACTCACGAGCCGCGCCTGGGTCACACCCCCTTTAATACATATATTATGAGTTTTAAGAAAAAGTTTAAGGTTTTTAAGCGACAAGCTTTTTGCGATTTCCCAGAAACTGCTTATGACGGAGATTGTGACATTTGCAACTACATCCCTGACATACAGGTTATTCGATTTAACAAAATGCATGTGTTTGTCATTATGACAGTTGACACCTATCATTTGCCGGTTTTGACAAAGATAATAGAGATAAAAACTTTGGTGGATATTCAATTTTTTTTTTTTAATATATTTTTTTTTTGTTTAATTTGTAGGTAGCCGCACTAATTATGAGGAATAGACCCTGTACATACAATAATTTTAGTTGACGCTTCTGATCCCTAAAAGTTTATACATTGTAAAATAATTTTATATTCTTTATACAAATTTTATATTTAAGCTATTTCTCTTTTAAATAATTCACATACATGTGAGTAGTAATTTTGTAATTTTATACATTTAACTTTTATAATTTTTTTAGCCCTGAAGAAGCTACAAAACAGTACCGAAAGCTTGAAATGTAATAAAAAATTATTTAAAAAAAATTGTTTGGCTGATTTACCCGCTATCTAAAAAAACGTAAAACTAGAATCCAGCCGTTATTTTTATTCCTAATAATCTGCTTCAATTACCCTTACTTCTTTGAAACACGAAACAAGGAAGAAAATCCAGAATACTAATTCCCACTTAGCCCAGGAAATGGAAAAACATGCAAATGCCATACCGAAAACAAAAGAATGCAATTGGATGTCGAGTAAATGTTTGATAGAATTGGTGATCAGTGTCGTTTTTAATTGACTTTGTTATTCCGTGGAATAACGTTGCATGAGCTTGGGTTTCGCATCATTAAAATAAATTGTTAAAAATGAAAAAAAAGGCACTTCCAGTAAAAATGTGTGTAGCAGAAATATTGAAAAAATATGATTCAAGCAATGCAATTCGAGACCTGACTGTCAAAACGACGGTTTGTTATACTTATTTGCTCTTTTACGGTGACTATTTGCTGGCTTTCGGTTTTTCCTGTTTGTTCGTGCCAACCTGACGAACTTATTCGATTTTGAATCCATTGTAGACTGCCTTTAGGGATCTCATCATCATAGGCGATCACTCGATACCGAGTATGATTATCTCCTATTATATTCTTAATGTCGTCGATTGTGCGTTTTCTGATGAGTGATGGCTATATAAACCAATTCTGGAGCCGCACACTCTCCCACAGTCTTGGCACACCCAGTCCTGCAGCATTGTCTCTTTCTCTGTTATCTTGCTCCTTCCTGCGATCCCTCATTTCGGTCTCATCTCTGCGTCGCTGTTCTTCAAGTTTGTGGTCCGTCGTGGACTACTCGACGCCATAAGAGCCTATCATTTGCCGTCTTGTGTAGAATAATGCTAAATTAATGAAGAAATAAATAAAAAATAAATAAATATATATGCCTGTGGAATTTAGAATGTTACATAATCGGTCCACTCAAAATACTTCTTGAGATCAGTATCTTTTTTGAAACCGGAATAGACAAGTACAGAGTCATCACAAAATTTTATATTTCTTGCATTTATTTCAGCATATTTTAGACTCTGGACGTCCAGAAGATACTCCAATGGACCCTGCACAGAGCCGTGTGCTACACTAAAGGAGAGTATTGTCAGTTACCCTTCAACATTCACCTATACTTATAAATTTTATTTGTCGGATTTTCCTTAATATGTATTCCACTTCGGATTTTCTGTTTTTTAACTTTAGTAATATGGGTGTTTCTTCCTTGTTGTTGATCTTATGAACTTGCTTAATTTACATCATCCACAAAGAGCTTCATTCGCAAAGTATTGGTATTCCCACGACTAATAACTTTTTGCTCTATAAGGTTCAGCCTTTCTTCTATTGCTTCAACTTTGTGCTTGAGCTTGAGCATTTCATTTTTTTCCTTAAGAATTTTCTGTGCATCAATAGCTTAGATCATGAAGACCACATGTAACCGCCAAAGATACTTTTGTTTTCAATATCTACATAATTATATTGTTGAAATTATAAAATATGTACCTATCCAACATTCTCGTATCAATTTTTTTTGTGTTTGAGCTACCAACTACCTAAAAATCATGAAATACATGAAATCAAAACACAGAAATTCTAGAAATGTCGAATTTGAGATAAAATATTAACAAAGGGTTAAGGATAAATTATTATTTTCTTTATTGGGGAATAGTGGACAAACAAAATAAAAATTGCTGAATTTCAGTATGCTTTGGCCGAATCCTTCTCAAATAATTTAAATTTATTCCATAATTTTCGAAACTGTTATAAGCTTTCAGACCATAAAAGATATCCTCTCTCTCTCGAATGATAAATGGCATCAGTTTTTTTTTCTGTTATCGTTTCACGCCTTGGTTTACATAAACCTTATTTCTGGACGGGTCCTCGCATAAAATTACCTTTCTAAATCGGTAAACACTTTTATTATTCCAGTCACAATCCCTCCTAGAGCGCGCTTAAATTTTCAAAGTCGGACGACTGATATGTTTGCTACTTTATAAACGTGGAATTTTTTCCGTGGTTGATGCCCCGCTCGTAAAAATAACATTTTAAAAATATTCGAAAAGTTTATTTTTGGTTTGGCTAGACATAAATATTAGAAACATTCTGATTACTTATTCTATGTAGAACTAAACTAGAAATTGAATATAAATTTATTACTACTATTCTACTTGGTAATAGTATGGAAGCTCGTACACTCCGTGCCGGGTGGTGTGTACTGCATGGTACTGATCCTTTATCGTTGCATTCTGTAGCATGTGAAATGCTACTGTTAGTAACCGTTTCTTTTCATTTCAAATATTGTTTTATAAGTTTATTACCTTATTATTATTACCTTTAATGTTGACAGTCTGGTGACTGGCATAAAAAGAGGAGATTTCTGTCGCCAATATTATTAGCAATTATTAAACTAGAGAGCACAAATTTCGTTTAAGTTTGAAGTACCAATACTTTCCGTTTGCTATTTTTTGCCTGTAGAGATTGTCCGTTTCGTTTCTCGCCCCTTTTTAATCTTGCCGTTGCCCTGAAAGGTCGACTCTGGCCGAGGGGGCAGCCATCTTCTTCAACTGTGATTTCCGTTCTCATGAAGAAAAATATCTTATCGGCCATCAGGCACTGTTTAAACGAAATAAAGTTGCTTAAGGCAATAATCTAATTAATACCGAAAAATTTTAAATCGATAGTCTTGTGATTACCGTTTTATTTGAGTTTGAATTTGGAACCCCCTCGCGGTAAGTCCTTTTTAATTTGTAGTAATGGTTGCTCATGGAATACCTCTATTACTAAGGGTTTTCCGAAGAGCTGTTTTTCCGAGATGTTTTTACGAAGAGGTGTTTTCCCAAGGAGTTGTTTTTTCCGAGTAGCTGTTTTTCCGAAGAGCTGTTTTTCCGAGGAGCTGTTTTTCCAAAAAGCTGTTTTTCCGAGGAGCGTTTTTCCGAGGAGCCGTTTCTCTCAAGAAATACATTTTCAACAAGCCCTTAAGATCACCCTCTTCGTGAAGCGTGGGCATAGAGTTTTTGAAGTGACTTCCTAGAGGAATCAAGTCTCTCACGTGTCGATACCTGTACCTCCACATTTGACAAAGAAAACTGAACTTCTAACCCCTATCTACCTTCACTTCTACCTTTACTGACATTACATTTAAATATTTAAAATTTCAATTTCACTTTCTTGACACCGAAGTGAACTTTAAATAATTATTTCTGATTTATAATTTATTCAATTTATTATAGAGTTATCTTTGCTTAACTTTTGGTACCGCCATGATCAAAAAATATATATTTTATTAATCAAAATCATTCATCTGAACTGAGGACAAGGTTGAACAGTATGTTCTAAATTTAAAATTATTGAGTAAGTACCTACATCGACAAAGGTTGATCAATTTTTCACTTGGGATCTATAACTTATATACTTGAGGATTTCGGTTATATCTCTTTTATGCTTTCAACGTTTAACCTTTGATTTCATACAGTTTTAATTTGATTTTAGGGATTTTATTTTCTGGCAGCAGCTCACCACATTTATCTATAATCATTCAAATTTTTTTGTAAATTAGTTTCCTGGAAACCTAAATCTTTTATATTTTCATCTCATTATAATGATATGGCCAGCGACTGTTAATCAACTTATACAGGGCTTTCATTTCAAAACTTACCACCCACGTCAACAAATTTATTAAGGGACTTACCACCCACCTCAACAAATTTATTAAGGGGGAATGTTTTTTACGTAAAACTGGACTTCGCTCCTTCAACCCCCTAAGCCCTAGGGCTACCACCCCAAAATTGTCAAATGAGACAGGGGGTCGATTGATAGATCATTTTAAAGGGCTGTTTAATCTGTACATTTTGCCGTCCTTTTTTTTTTAATTTGACCTCACTGTTGCAGAATAACACCCATTTCAATGTTTAAAATTGCCTATTTATCTTTGAACACACCTGCTAGTTTACCTGTTACTGTAATAAAAAGGTAGGTAAAGGAGCAGGTGAGTTTAGGGATAAATAGACATTTTTAAAAATTGAAATGGGTGTCATTCTGCAACACAAGTCGAATTCAAAAAATAGGACGACAAAATGTACAGATTAAACAGCCCTTTAAAATGATCTATCACTGGACCCCCTGTCTCATTTGAAAATCTTGGGGTGATAGCCCTGGCTTAGAGGAATGAAGGGGCGAAGTCCAGTTTTACGTAAAAAACATTCCCTCTCAATGAATTTGTTGACGTGTTTCGGCGATTTCCAGAAATCTGTCTCTTTATACGCTGATAACATACATGGCAAGTTTTGAAATGAAAGCCCTGTATAGCAAGTATATTGAGGTACATTGTAATAGTATTTTTTTTAGTCGATGCTTATAGCGCCCCGATATATTCATGACGATTATATGAAGCGGGAGATATGGCAAGGCAGGTAGTGAAACTCCAATTCAATTTCCTAACATTTCGTTGTTTATTACAACTTTATCAAGGGTCATTCGTAAATGGAGATGTGTTTTTTCTCCATTTACAGACCCTTGATAAAGCTGTAATAAACAACGAAACGTTGGGAAATTGAATTGGAGTTTCACTACCTGCCTTGCCCTATCTCCCGCTACATATAATCGTCATTTTTTTTATTTTTTTTGAATTTGATGAATCTGATTGAGAGTAAACCCCTATTTATTTATTTTATTTAAAGTGTTTTAACAACAACTGATTTTATATTTTACAATTATTCAAAACTTGCTTTATGACCTCACTGTGAAAATATACAGTGTATCCCGCTTAAGAACTGACCACACTTCTAAAATTTTTATTTTTTAACCCAATCAATTTATTTTTTTTTGTCTTATATCTACTCGAATTTGGCACTTATTAGGCTCATAATTTTATTTCTGCGGCTGTACTGGTGAAAAGGATGTCCACATTTATAGGCTCAAATTTCAATAAGTACTATTAGGGATTTTTTTTAGAAAAAATCTGATAGCAGATTCTTGTTTAGAATGGTCTAAAACCCAAATGTACTAATTTTTATTACAATATAATACAGGGTAATCACAAGATATTTCCATAATTTAATGGACCAAACCGGAAAAATATCATATTTTGAGGCCTCGAGAACAACAAAACTGGATGCAACATAGTTTTAGAACATCCTTGACCAAAACTTGTAGTAAGCTTGTCTCAAAATATAACATTTTTGCGGTTTGATTCATTAAATTGTGAAAATTTGGTGTCATCACCCTGTATCGTATTGGAACAAAAACTAGTACATTTGGGTTTTAGACCATTCTAAACAAGAATCTGCTATCAGATTTTTCCCAAAAAAAACCCTAATAGTATTTATTGAAGTTTGAGCCTATAAATGTGGAGACCCTGTACACCAGTACAGCGGCAAACTATGAGCCTAATAAGTGCCAAATTCGAGTAGATATAAGACAAAAAAAATAAATTGAATCGGTTAAAAAATAAAATTAGAAGGGGACACACTGTATACTATTTTGATTTGAAAATTGCTTGAGTGTTTTCTTGGTTTTACCTATACTAGGTCACGAGCGCGCTTCGCGCTCTTTTTTTTAAATCAAGTCCATCAAAATAATTATAAAATGGAAAATATTTATTAGGTGTTGTACAAAAAACAGCATAATTTTTGTTTTAAATGTACACTATACATTAAATGTAACAGTGAGATAAGTTGTATAGATGTTATTTTAGTGAAGAAATTTCAAATGCGATGGATGGAGTTGGTGACGAATTATTTTTGTATGGTATATCATAATGATTTTAAATCGATCACATTTCTTGAATGTACGGTGTGCGTATGTCTACTTATCTCATTCTGTTTTATGGAACTCGTAGGTATACATTTTTCGAAGTGGTTTAATTAAAACAGAATAATCATAACCATAATCAAGGTGTTATTATAAACCGAGTTATTAACTATTTGTGTGCTGTGGTATAATACGAGATATCGAGTCTTAATTTTTTTTTTTACATTTTCATGAAGTTACATACATACCTAGATTCTTCTATTGGACCTCGAAAAAATATTAAACCACTTCCTTGCTTTGAATCTTTGAAAAACAACCATCTACAGAGCAATATCTAATAGCACAGCTAATAGACATATTGTCAGAGAATTATCACATAAATAAAAAATTCACAGTCCTTCGCAAAAATGCAACCGAGGAGAACATTGAAAATGCCGAAGCAAACTTCAACGCTAATGCTTGTGATTATTGTGAGCTTTGAGATCCGCTAAAATTCAACCCTTTCCAGATTTTCCAGAATTTTTCCGACCCAATCCAGAAATTTCCATGCGTTTTCCAGACGTTTCCAGAAATTTCCAGACTTTATCCAGATTTTTCCAGACTTAGCTAGACTTTATTCAGACTTGTTTAAATTTCTCCAGACCGTATCAACCTTTTTCCAGACGTTTCCAGAAATTTCCAGACTTTCCCAGACTTTATCCAGACTTTTATAGACTTGGCTGGATTTTTCCAGACTTTATCCAGACTTGTCTAGATTTCTCCAGACCTAATAGAGCCTTTTCCAGACGTTTCTAGAAATTTTCTGGCTTTTCCAGACTATATCCAAACGTATCCAGACTTTTCCAGATTAAGCTAGACTTTATCCAGACTTGTCTAGATTTCTCCAGACCTTATCCAGCCCTTTCCTGACCTCTCCGACTTCTTCCAAACAATTTCCCGACTTCAAATACACTTTTCCTTACTTTATCCAGACTTGTCTGAATTTCTCCAGACCTTATCAAGCCTTTTCCAGACGTTACCAGAAATTTCCAGGCTTTTCCAGACTTCATCCAGACTTTTCTAGACTTGGCTGGATTTTTCCAGACTTTATTCAGACTTGTCTAGATTTCTCCAGACCTAATAGAGCCTTTTCCAGACGTTTCCAGAAATTTTTTTTCTCTTTTCCAGACTTTATCCAAACTTATCCAGACTTTTCCAGACTTAGCTAGACTTTATCCAGACTAATCCTGACTTTATCCAGACTTGTCTGAATTTCTCCAGACCTTATTAAGCCTTTTCCAGACGTTTCCAGAAATTTCCAGGCTTTTCCAGACTTTATCCAGACTTTTCTAGACTTGGCTAGATTTTTCCAGACTTTATCCAGACTTTTCTAGATTTCTCCAGACCTAATAGAGCCTTTTCCAGACGTTTCCAGAAATTTTCTCGCTCTTTTCCAGACTTTATCCAAACTTATCCAGACTTATCCAGACTTTATCCAGACTTATCTAGATTTCTCCAGACCTTATCCAGCCCTTTGACCTCTCCGGACTTCTCCCAAACACTTTCCCGACTTCAAATACACTTTTCCAGACCTTATCCAGACTTGTCTGAATTTCTCCAGACCTTATCCAGCCTTTTTCCGACGTTTCCAGAAATTTCCAGGCTTTTCCAGACTTTATCCAGACTTTTCCAGACTTGGGTAGATTTTTCCAGACTTTATCCAGACTTGTCTAGATTTCTCCAGACCTAATAGAGCCTTTTCCAGACGTTTCCAGAAATTTTCTGGCTTTTCCAGACTTTATCCAAACTTATCCAAACTTTTGCAGACTTAATCCAGCCTTATCCAGACTTTATCCAGACTTGTCTAAATTTCTCCAGACCTTATCCAGCCCTTTGCTGACCTCTCCGGACTTCTTCCAAACACCCGACTTCAATTTTGTATAAGTAATTGCCCATTTATGAGTCGGCATTTAATGTATGCAAAAACGGTAACATCCTTGAACCAACATAAACATATCGATTTTATATTCGGATTGCCTCATTTGCATAATTAAAGCGGTGACAGCCTTGAACTAACATCTCGATTTTATATTCAGATCCTATGTCAAGATTTGGTTGAGTTATATGCCTTATTTATTTCCTTTTCAGAATTATGAATTACCGTTTGCTGATTATTTTTTTTAGGTGTGTTTCTGAATTTTCACCCTTCAATATTTTATGTAATTTAATTATTATTTTTCTTTTTAAATTCAGTGGCGCCCTTGCCATTCTGTACTTATTAAACTGTTGACCACCCCTAATAATTATTCGCTGAGCAAACTGAGCATGTTATGGGCCTTTTGTAAATTGATTAACAAAAGAGGTTACAATGGGAGTGAAAGTTGAGGCGACCATGTTTTTCCGATTTTGGCGAAGTCACATTCAAAATAAAAAGCCCAAAAATAGTATAAACTATTCAAAATTATATAGTGGAAGCGCTTAGGGCCAAACCCCCATTTTTGGCCCTGTTCGTGGGAAATAAATGATTAAACTTGGCAACTTATTTTTTATGTTCAATAACATCATATTGGATGTGAAAACTTTTCTGGCCACTCTGAAATATGCGTCGTTCGATCCACACTCCCCTCTTTCCTCTTATGGTTGAAAACATAAAATGGCTGTACCTCAAAGACGAACAAAGATAAAAATGTCATTATTACGTCAAATTCAATTTTCTGAAAGAAGAATAAAATTATTTCTTATGCTTTTTTTATTCGAACAGTCATGGATATGCCTTTTGAAAACGTTTTTTCAACATGTTTCGATCATACCTAGTGCCTAAATCAGTAGGTCGAGAAATCACCGAATTGCTTTTTTTAAATTATTGTCACTCACCAGAAATTTTTCCGATTGACACCGCTGGATCTCCTATGCAGCCATCATGCGGGGGTAGGAAACTATTTCTATCATATTCCAGTATTAACTAGTCGACGCCGACCAACAGACCGATAAGTCTCGATTTGATTTTATTTCGCGTGTGGATCTGAAGCAAGCCACAAGAAATAAAAGGTACGAGAAACACCAACAATTTCATATGGAAGCTATAACAAATATTGTCAATATTACCATGGAAGATCTCTTATCGTAAGGTACAACCAAGATCGAATTGTCTTTCAAAAAACCATTGAAAATCCAATGTATTCCGAGAAAAGCCTTTCACAGCTGCTTGGAAAAACACTTGTTATTTGAACCAAAGTGGATACATAGAAGAACTGGAGAAGATGCTGACAAAAAGATGTATTAGATATTTAAAAATTACAAATATGACGTGCAGGCTTTACTAACAATATGCTCCCCAGATACAGATGTTTCCATTTTGATTTTGAAGTACCTACTTCGATATCTTCAAACGTCAAGTTATTTTCAATACGGTCCAAAGAACAGAATATTCTTAGTTCTGCTATAGTAGAAAAAATTATGATACTTCAAAGAGATGCACTACCCGATCTCCATGCGCTATCTGGTTGTAATACTATACTGATAAAGGATTTTCAAGGAAAGGTGATACTAACCGAATTTCAGAGTGGTCTCATTCACTTACCAAATATTTTTTTTGCAGGAAGCCCAAACGATTTGGAAAGTTTTTAAAAATTCATCTGAAGAGATGGCTTAACTCATTGGCAATGTTTTGGTGATATCACTGTCAACTTGGACATTATAGTTTCTGATAAAAAAAAGTTTGTGTCCTTATTATATGCACCGAAAACAGGTATAAACACTTACGTTGGTGGTGTTTTTCAAATAATCAAGTGCGAAGTGATCAGTTGCCGCCAACGTAAACGAGTAACGAGTTTATATCCTTGTCTACAAAGATCGAAGTTTTTGTATGGACACATACTCATTTAAGTCATGTGCCTTATCCAAATCTATTTGAATCAAGGATACGAACAGTTAATTTTGTCCAGTTCTATCACTAACCTTACATACTGTACCAGAGGACCTTCTGAATTTAGTATCTTGTTCCTGCAAGAAGAATAAGTGAAATACAAATGTGTAGCGATTAACTTAAAATGCCCTGGAATATGCACGAAGAGTAAATGAGCGTGCATTCTATTCACAGTATTCTGAATCCATATGAACAAGGATATATTTATATCCTCATAAGTCTATGGTGTTATCTGAACAGAATATATTTGTATCACCAACAAAGCATTGTTTTAATTATTTAACTTGTGCATCAGTGATTTGTTGGCCCAAAATTGGATTTTCTAATGATACGATGTATCACGTTAATTTTTGTAATTTTTCATTGAAAGCGTAGGTAACAAACAATTTCATTTTATACGATAAGAGATACATTTTGCCGTAGGAACGATATTTGTATCTTTATTCCCCCTTCTGGAGGAGTGGGGGTTGAACGACGCGTATCTCAGGGTGGCAAGAAACATTTTAGTACCTATTAAGTATGATTCAATTGAACAAGAAAAATACCTTTCATAACTTTTTGTTTTCCAGGTATCGGGATTTTCTTATTGCTTACTCTGGTAGGAAATTCAATTTGTTATCTGCATCACACATTCAGGCTTTAGCAAAAACACAACCTTGAACAAAACTGTTAAACAATACTAAATTGATCCTTCCAGTGTGTTGTTCATCTATCCATCTCTATCCCATGAAGGAGTTTAAAGCCCCAAATAGGCAAGGGATAAACTGGCCTGAGAAAGCGTGTCGCTATTCATATTTTTTTGCGGAGTACCTAATAGTTACCGAGAACAAACGCCGATTCGAATTTTTATAAATCGCAGAATCGCACAAAAGCGGCACAAGGACGCTGCTTTTTACCAATGTAATATTGATTTAATGACTGTGATATTCTATTGGAAAATCAACATGGATATATTGAAGGAAATTCAACTCGAACGGCAATATTTCAATTTACATGGGAAATTTTTAGAGACGTGGAAGAGGGAAATTTGTTCCTGGGTATCTTCCTGGTATCTTCCTGGATTTGTCAAAAGCTTTTGATATTTTAGATCGAGATCTTGGTAAATGTATGGTATAAGGGGACGTGCGCTTGCTTCATATTTAAATAAAATAACATAAATATGTACAGCATTGTGGGACGGATTTTATCTATAATTTGTATGAATGACATCAACACAGAATGCTCAGATATTGATTATAAGATAACAGAATATGCCGGCTATTTGAAAAAACTTCAGTTTTATTCCCAGAAACTGAAAATTGGTTCAATAAAAATAAATTATGCTCAAACACAGGGAAGACAAATGCTGTTATATTCAGAACCAAGTTAAACAGAACAGATAAATCTGGGTATATTTCAGTCGACGGAAATCAACTTACATTAAAAAGTGATACCAAATTCCTGTGTGTGTAGTAGCCGCCACCGATATTTGAGATTCCTACAAAAAAATTATTTCTAGTTGGCGATGCCCCGGGATCAAGCAAAAACCACAGAAAAAACTACACAGATAAGGGCTGAGATTCGATTTAGGGTGGGTATTATAAAACTGCTCTGACAGTTAACTTTAAGTTAACTTTTTGAATTACATGTAATTCCAGAAGTTAACTTTAAGTTAACTCTCAAAGTAGTTTTATAATACCCGCCCTTAGTCCAAGAGCATCAATTAAATTCATTTTATTTTCAAACTTCATATAACAGTAATTTTTGTGATCATTTTGAAGGTATGAGTCACTTCAATGACTTTCAGCTTGAGCACCGCATAAGTCTTATACTTCGCCGGAGTATAACATTTATATGCCGTTATACATGTTTTTCCATAGCGATTTCAGGTTCACCTGTACATACAGGTAAAGGTGCTTATAAAGGTGATCCTTCTAGATACGAATGTCATAATTTAAATGATAAATTCCGCACTATTCGGAATAAAGATGTTTGAAAATGAAATATTGTATTTCATTCGGATTATAAGTACCTATTCTCCATGTGACTTGCATGGCTTTGATTCGCCTCGCTGCGCTCGGCGTTCAAACTTCCATGCGCGTCAGATAAGTATGACTTATACTCCTAATAAAATAAATATCCATTGCATATAGTATTATAATTAATTGCATTGTTCTGGATTGAGTACTTAATTTCTTGCATTAAATATGATCTTTTAGGGAAATTTGTAACGTGTAAAGTTACCTGTCCCTTTTTCTTTCAAATTTAACTTTATACAGTGTGCGCCATAAAGTTGGGTACATATGGGAAAATTCTTAATTATTCCTTTTTTCGAAAAACTTTTTTTGGGGATCGTTAGGGCATGTTCGATAACCAAAAAATCGATTATGACACATGTCATGGGATTATCGGTTTAGCGGGAATTTTGAAAAAAGTTGATATTGATGTCGAAAAACGGGTAAATTTGGCAAGATATCAAAAAATTTTATAGGAAAAAGTTGTTCAGAATCCAAAAAGAACTCCACATGTCAATTTTGAAGCAAATCAGAGAAGAAAAAATAAAACTACTTATTTTACCCATACCATTAAATGGAAAATCAAAAATATTAATTTTATTTCAAAAATAGCTTTATTCAACTAAACTACATAAGTTTGATATCGAACGAATCGACTGTTTTGCGAAATACACACTTGAAGGTCATAAATTAGAAAATAACGTTAGGTCGTGTCGCTATAACTGTACCCATGTCCTTTTTTGCACATTTTCTGGTCATCAAAAAAATAACATGACATGTGTCAAAATCGATTTTTTGGTTATCGAATATGCCAACTCCCCTCGTGGTAAGTTTTTTCAATTTTTTTTTAAGTAATAGCTTCTCAAGGAATGCATTCCCACATAACAGTGAAAGAACATTCATATTCTCAGAATATTCCCTCAAAGTGCTTTTTGGAATGTTCTTTTAGGAATGTTCTTTTAGGAATGTTTAATGAATATTCTAAGATTGTTTCTGATTTACATAAATGACCTGATAGATAAAACAGTAAATCCACTTTATTGCTTTGCAGACGATGGCAATGTAGTCTCCTCACTCATACCACCCACAGGTCTTTCCGCACGTGAATTCCATCATCTTAGACTAACTCAAATATCGCAGATAAATAACGACCTGGAGATAATAGACGACTGGGGTAACAAAAACCTTGTACAGTTCAACGCGCAGAAAACCCAAGCAGCTCTGTTTTCAAAAAAGACCAGCACCGGTGAGCCAAACATCATGCTATCTGGAAGTGCTGTCACATTACAGAGTCAGTTGAACATCTTGGGGGTTACTGCAGAGACCAACATGTCTTGGCACAGTCACGTGGCAGATATTGCTAAAAGGGCGTCCCAAAAGCTGGGGGTGCTATTTCGTACAAGACATCTGTACACACCAAGCCAATTGCTGACACTCTACAAAGCCCAGATTCGACCAACTATGGAGTACTGCTCACATATATGGAGTGCAGCACCCAAACATACCTTAATGCTTTTGAACACCGTGCAAAAACGAGCTATCAAGCTGATCAATGACCCCGCACTTACTCGTAACTTGGATGGTCTCGAACATCGCAGATCTGTGGGCGATTTATCCCTCTTCTACAGGTACTATCACGGAAAATGCTCTGAAGAGTTGGCACGTATGATTCCACTGAGAGTAGCACCTACCAGGCGAACCCGTCAACCAGACGGTAACCATGAATTTACTGTCAAACTAGAGGCACCAAGAACCTCATTATATCAGAATTCATATATCTGGAGAACAGCATCGCTGTGGAATAAACTCCCTGCGACGGTTTTCCCTGCAGGTTACAACCTGAACCGTTTCAAGACCAACATACACCGACATTTCCGCGCACTTGCCGCTTCTCGAGCGTGATAGGACATTTCCTTGCGAGTGCGCATATCCGTAAAAAAAAAAAAAAAAATAACGATCCCCAAAAAAAGTTTTTTGAAAAAAGGAATAATTAAGAATTTTCCCATATGTACCCAACTTTATGGCGCACACTGTACAACCCTTTCAATGTTGACAGTCTGGTGACTAGCATTTAAAATACAGGGTTCCTGCTACTTATAATATTAAAAATTATTAAATTATTACACTAGAGGGCACGATTTTCATTTAAATTTGACGTACCAGTTAGTACCAACGTTTTCCGTTGAGAGGAAGCGCTGCCTGCTCACCTTGTCCATTTCAATTCTCTTTCTTTTTGAATTGTGTCGTCGAGCTGCAAAGCCGATCGGCTGAAAATCGCCATCTTCTCGAGACAACCATGCCGTGGAAAAATAAAGTACCTTATTGACCTTCAGACATTATCTTATGTTAACGAAATAAAGTTTCGTGAGGCAATAATCCGTTGATTGCAGAAAAAAATTGAATCAAAAGTCTTGTGATTACCATTTTATTTAAGTTTGAATTTCAACTCCCCTCGTGGTAAGTTTTTTCAACTTTTTTTTTAAGTAATAGCTTCTCAAGGAATGCATTCCCACATAACAGTGAAAGAACATTCATATTCTCAGAATATTCCCTCAAAGTGCTTTTTGGAATGTTCTTTTAGGAATGTTTAATGAATATTCTAAGATTGTTTCGATTGAAATATTCATTTTTGAACGTTCTATTTATGTACTAGGAATGTTGCTTCTATGCACCTACCTGAAAGATTGTGCTAAGAACCTACTTTGTATAACAATCTTTGAATATTGTCATACGAACATTATTATAATGTACCATAAAAAATGTTCTTTCGGCTAATATCTCTATCAAGTATTAAGAATATACCAGCCAAGTAGTGCTGAGAAGTTTATGTAGGTAGGTAACCATGATAAGAATATTTTCATATTGTTCACCTAATTATCTGAAGTACCTACTCAAAAATCATAATTTAACAATTAAACAATAATGCTCTATCTAGAACCTACTAAGAATATTATAGGTATATTCTTTTCCTTTTGCCACGCGCTATTAAAGATCTACATCTTACCTCGCGTTTGAATCACCTTGGAATCTGTTTCTCTCAGTTGGCGTGCTTCGACGAGAGCATAACAAGCTCGAAACCGGAGCTTTGGTTAAATACTTGTGTTTTCCAGAGAAATTTACTAACAACTGTTTCACTGCCTTTAATATAAAAGGGCTGCAAGGAGCATTATTTGGAAGCGAAAATTAACATTCCACCAAGTATATCCTTAGAATCAACTAAGAATATTATGTCTAGGATGCATATTTAGAATGATATATGTAGATATATTCCAAGAATATTTCAAGCATATTGGTATAATATTCTTTTGAGAACATAACTATAATGTCATAGAAACATTTCTTTGAATGTGAGAATACCTATACATATCGAGCATATTTTTAGAATCAAGCAAGAATATTCTTTTCAGGATGTACTGAGAATCTCATAGGTATATTCTAGGAATATTCTAATGGATTTCTCAGGAAGTTCTTGGGTATTGCAAACAGTATTTCTGCAATCTGATTTTTCTCAGAACATTCTCAGGACATTCGCAATGGTTTTGGCGAACATTCTAGGAACATTCCTCCTAAAAAAAGAACATTCTTAATACATTCTAAGGATGCAATTTTGTTATGTGGGTTATTACTTAGGGTCTTTCGAAGAGCGGTTTCTCCCAACAAATCCATTCCTAAAAGGCCACATTTTCAATAAGAACACCATTTCCGTGGAGTGTGGCATAGAGCTTTTGAAGGGATTCCTACAAGAATCAAGACGCTCATGAGTCGATACGTGTGCCCCACATTTGACAACAATTCTAGTCCCTTATCTACCTGGATTCTAGGCTAGAATCTGCAAGTTCCATGTGCAATTTCCTTCGTCAAATGACCGAGGATGGATGGCTCCCGTGCTCTACCTTATGTTAGAATGAAGGCTTGTATAAAGTTTCACTAATAACTTTTAATAGCTTTTCTTTTATAAAATCAGTTTAATAGTCAATTAACAATATTAATATATTTTTTTATATGATTTTCATACACATTTAAAATCTCTTATTCTTGACACTGGGGCGATGGTGGAAAATTAGCTTTCGATTTATCGAATTTATTATGGACTTGTCTTTGCATAACTTTTAATATTACCTTATATTTTACCATTTTTATCAATAATAATGGATAAGTAATCTGAAAAAAAAGTCAAGGTTGGACAACATGTTCTAAATTTGAAATTTTTGAGTGAGAGCTTATTGTCGAAAATTGATCAATTTTTAACCCGAGGTACTATAACTTATATATTGGAGGATTTCCCTTGTGTCTCCAGGCCATTTAACTGTTATAACCCAACTTTTGATTTTTTACAGGCACAAATTGATTTTTTTCCAATTCATTTTTTTGCAGAATCTGACCATATTTATCAATATAATTTTTCAATCATTCAATTTTTTTAAACTAGTTTTCTGGAAACCTTAATCTTTTATATTTGCATTTCCTGATAATGATATGACCAGCAACTGGTAATGAATTTATATGGCAAGTATATTGAGGTGCATTGTTATTATACTATTATTTTATTTTTTCGAGTTTGACGAATCTGATTGAAAGTTAACCTCTTTTATTTGATTTGATCTAAGGTGTTTCACCAACAATAATAGATTTTATATTTTGAAATAATTTAATGCTGGATTTTTGACTGACTGTGAAAATATATACTATTTTAATCTGAAATTTACTTAATTGTTTTATTGGTTTACCTATATGTCAAGATTTGAGTTGTGTACCTTATTTATTTCCTTTTCAGAATTACTAATTACCGTTTGCTGATTATTTTCTAGGTGTGTTTCCGAATTTTCACCCTTCCATATTTCAAGCAAATTTATTATTATTTGTTGAGTTTTGTTATAAGTGTAACGTTGAGCAAAAGTGCAAAAATTAGTTTTTATTTCAACTACGTCTATTGACGTTTAAATTCATACGGAACAACGTTACGTGCGCAACGGTTGTACGCTTAACCTCAGTACGTTCTGATTTCACTTCAGTTTTTCAGAAGTGCAGCCGGTTAACCACAGGAAAACGTTCTCTGGAAACCATCATCTCACGTAGCCTTTGGTAACGTTTTTTGGCTGTTATAGGGACTAGCGAGGAGCGAGTTGTGTCGAAAAAATGCGCCAGCGCCCCTGTATTAGAAGACAGAACCATTTGATCACATAACCCAACTTTTTTATTTCTCTACTTTTACTTTACGTTTTGCTTTTTTTTCATTGCAATGCAAGTACCTAATCTTGAAAGGAAAGAACGTTCTGCTTTATTTAAATATGAAACGGTTTCGATACTCATCAACGTTTTACTGCCACAAAAAAAAAAAGAAACTTTCGTCTGAGTTACGGCCAGTGCGTGGGCCAAAGCCTCCATCTGGTGACACCTTAAAATGAGATATCAATAATTATTCTGACTTTGCTGCCAAACCACCTGAAAAACAGAAAAAAATATTGTCGAGGCCTCGCCGCAAATAGAAAATAACAGATAACAAAACAATGGTATATAACTCTATCTGCTACCTGTCAGTCCTGCCTGTTAGCTAAGCTAGTTTGAAAGTATTTTTTTGGTTGAAATCCCGGTTGCAACCGCGACTGCCATGGGCCATTTGTAATTTTACGATGGAGGAGATGGACGCCATTATTTTTATTTTTTTTGTAAACAAAGCAAAAAATAGATTATATTGAATTACTGTTGTTTAATAAGATTTATTTTAGCTGTAAATGATATGCTAGTTGATTTGCAGCACAGTGAAATGGTTTTTGAATATTTTTGTAGGTTTTAGAAAATTAGAAGAAAAAAAAAATCTTAAAAATTGGCTAAATCGATAGGGCGCGTATTTTTTCATGTAATTGCTATCCATTTTTGACAGTAAACTGAGGTGCGTTGTAAAATTTGGCATTTGGAAAGCCCAAAAAGTCTGTTTCAAAATCACCGATTGCCATATTAAACAATTAAATAATTTAAAAAAATAAATGAAATAAAGTAGTGATAAGGTAGGTAAGTAAAGCAAGATTAAATAAAAATAGATGCTCGTTATAATTGAGTACAATGCTGCTTCTCGAGCAGTAGTGCTGAACAGGAAAAATTAAAAAAAAAAAATATAGGCAAAATCGAACAAGACAAAAAAAATTAAATAAACCCCTAGATTTTCGCCGAATAGATAAATTTTAAGTCAAGGTACCTTATTCGTATTACAAGATAAAGCTGAGGGTGAAATAAATTAGATCCAAGGAACTGTCAAAATTCTTTAATTAAAACTATTTGAATAAATTTCTGATCCGAATTTCTATCTTAAAACTTCACCCTTTCAGCACTCTCCTTCTTGAGAAGATAATGAGGGAGTCAAACAATAAATGGCTAGATAGGTTTCTGCCTGGATTCAGTAAAGTGTTGATAGGGATGGACACACAAATTTGGTTCCACCATTATCTCTAGATAGAGTAGGTCTATCTAGAGATAATGGTCCAATAATCCCACACTAACAATTAAATCTAAAAACCAAAGCAGCAATACCTATTTATCAGCCAAAACTTTGAATTGACTCTCCTCAAAAAAATGTGGTATACAATAGATAAGAAATTAAAATATAATATTTATATTTTAAAGGTAGATAAGATAAGATATCAGAGCCGTTTTCTCGCGTCCACTTTTCTGACATTGGTTCAAAACAGGTTTGAAACGGGCAAAGGTGAAACACCATTGCCTGTTTCAAACCGGTTTTGAACCAATGCCAAAAAAGTGGATGCGAGAAAACGGCTCAGGCAATAAAAACCCAACAGTGATAGTAGACACTGATGGTGAAATAAAATGAAAAATATTGAGGGAAAATCTAGAAATTTAAATAGAAATATTAAAAAAATTAAACTCGACTTGCCTGTTCAACATTCTGCCAGAGAAGAGACCTTTTTAGAACCCAATTCCCTTTACGGAAACCAGTCTTGTGTTTTTTATACTTACCTGCGTATTAACCCTTGAACCAATCGGAAGACATCACTCAAACACACACAAAAACGCCGTGTTCACTTTATTAATGAAACACCACCACGCTGATAAAATGAGAATAGATGAAAACACACTGAAACTATTTTCATTGTTTACAAATTAAAATGATTCAAATTAGGGTTATGTTAAAAACATAAAACCACTAATTAATTAGGATATCGAGTTAAAAATAATTATTTGAGAATCAGCAGTTAGAGAAAGACAGAAATATATTTATTTGCTGAAAGCAGGATAAACATAATTTCTACAAATAGAAATATCAACGAAAAATAAAAAACCACAATTTTAAAATAAATTTATTAGGTACTGGATGGCGGTACGTTAGTACTTTTATTAGTAACAGATATTTGTATTCATTACACTCATTTTATTATGGTCAGATGGCAATACTGGTATTATATTGAATTAATTAAATTTAGTAGATATTTTTAAATTACTTGAGTTATGAATTATTATTTTGCTGATTCTGATATGGCGAAAATAGGAATTTATAATGAAAATTAGAAGAAATGAAACATGTTACGAGAATGATAAATTTATCACACAGTATTCCATATTCTGGCTATTAACCTATGTGTGTGTTCGACTATCGCCCCTTATCTTGAAAAGTTCAGCACGGACTCCGTCTAACCACTCAGCATTATTAGGTAGTATTTAGTTGGTCGATAGATTTTTGAGTTTTTTGAAGGGAAGGAACGTCACTCAGATGGTTTTGAGTGAGGGACTATGTTGAAGACCTCTTCATCTACGTTGGAATCTCTAACTCAGAGTTCCTGAAAGTGTTCTTTCCATCTGGAGTAAATAAATCGGGATTTTAAAGTAGACTTCTAGATCTTAGGCGAGTATACGTGTATAGATTATTTAGTCTGTCTAACACTATGGCAATGTGACGTTATATCATGCCATCTTTCTTTATGCCATGAACGTTTGTCCTAAATTGGTACCTTATTGGTGAAATGTAAATTGACATTTTGGACATCGATTAACATAATATGAACAGAGTTGAGTCTCTCTGAGATATAGGGACAATTTTTTTTCGACGTCAGTAATGATGACGTAAAATTGCAAAAGCATTGTATAGACTTCAGTTGCCTTGTCCTCGATATTCTACAGACGATCTTTTTTTGCGGCAATAAATATGCCAAGCGTTGGTGTATTTGCCCATAGGCCACTATCGTTGAAGCTTCAAGCGTCATAAGTAGATTCTACAAACGTCTTTATTTCAAGATTTTGGGCCAACAACGAAGATATTGACTGCACCGTGGATGATGGGTTCGTGAGAATTGAGGCAAATGGGTTTCCTGAAAAACTTGGAAACTATAATATCTGTACAAGCCTAAGGTAGGAATTGCTTTTCGATCGCCTCCCTCCATAGCCTACGCTAGTTTGTACACCAACCGCTTCAAGCCTCAGTTCCGTCGCAAGTGCCACCTTATTAAGGAAGCCCAAAATGTAGGATCCATCTAGAGAACTATGGAGTATACCTTGGGCAAGATGCGAAAAGTACCAGCAAACAAACAGGGTGAAAGCTTCTAGAATTGAGAGGAACACAAAAACAATATAAAAGAAAACCAGACAAAATCAGCATCTCGTCGAACACCACATAATTAATATACAAAATCGACTTTGAGAACTCCTCGTTGCACGAAAATCTTGGAAAACAGATTATCAGAGGATTCTTGGAAATCGAATTAAGGGCAACTCAAGAAAGGAGATGATGCACTTCATTTTCCAAGTGCTACATGGAAAACAATTATCAACTGACAAAAAAAAAAGACAGTAAGTTCCAAAATATTCTCGCTTATCATCATAACTCTATAGTTTCATTATCATAATCATTGCATACCTCATTATACCCAAAAAACCTTTTTCTTAAAGAATATTGCTGCAAAAATCTACTGAAAATGTTATGATTTTTTTAATTGCAAACGTCTGGCACAGTTCGATTTTTTTTTTTAAATTTTGTGTGTGTTTTTTCTTTAAATATGAAAATCAACTTTATTTGAAACAGCATACAGACCCTGGGGATTGTGATTGGCAAAACACATTGGTTGGTGTCAGAACCGGGTCGATTTAATAAAGGTCTCCCCTCAGATTTAAGTGACAGCCGCTATAAAACGTATTGAAATGTTTTAAGGAAAACGACTGACGTCAAACACTTGTAAAATATTAAATCGTGTTTTTAGTTTGTGAAAATATTTATGGAATAGTTTTCTCTATTATGGCTTTCCTAGCTCACATAAGTTCGCTCAACACATAAAACATGAACGGAAAAAATATAAGCTCTCTAAAAAAAACAAATCATGGCCATAAAATTTGGCAGGAATCCTTCCAGCTTCTAATCGAACATTTGAAGGGTCGAAAATGCGTGCGTTGCTTAGTACGATTAATGGATGAATATTTTCAGGTGTAAAAAATATAAAATATGGATATCGCTGTAATAAAATATCGATAAAGAAAACCATCCAAATATACAACTATGATGCTGATGTATAAATCATCCGTTAGCTGATCGTAAAAATATACGAGGAGGGCCCTTTGCTCTAGCCAAGTAAAATACATGCCATAAAACAGGGAATCTTACACAGGATTATGGCATAGACTAAATATATAACAATGTGATACTGGGCCTCCCTTTTGCTTTGCACACGATACGACGTAGCTGATTCATGTCAATATTTCGAGTGTAAAAGATTACCCTTTTTCTGCCGAATAATCATTTATTGGCTCTACAACTGGGTTAAATCCATGATTTTAGAAGCTTATAAAAAAAACAGGCTATAATATACAAAAAAATTATTGACAAAAGATGAAAATTCCTTTCAGATAACTGTTACTTTTCAATATTTTTACTTTTTTATAACATAATATAATAATCATGTTTATTTTTGGTTAAGTTTTCTGTTTTAATTTTTTTTGCAATAAAATTTACAGAAAACGACACAAAATTCAAAAAATGGAATAGAGATTACTAAACGAAAAGACCCACCGAAGAAACAATTATTATTATCGCTGGAATTTATAAAATGAAAATGGCAGATAACAATAATTCAATTCAAATAATATAAATAAAGTTATTGTAATTTCTCATGCCAGGACCCTCTTGGCAAAGCGTCAAAGTAATAAGCAGAAGGTTTCCCAAATAATACAAACTAGATGGAAATTTTAAAGCTGACTGTGAACATTGCAAAGACGAATTACATAGTGTTTTCGCCCTCTTCTGTCAATCGGCGGCTGTATACTAGCCTTCAGTTGGGTAGCAAAGTTATTGGGAACAGGGCCGATCCCAGGGTGTCGGCCGCCCGCGTGCAAGCTTCAATTGTGCCGCCCCATAGAGATAGGCCCCCGTTTATAGGAATTTTTTTTCAGGTGCCACGCCCAAAAACGGTCATTTCGAGCCTCAAAATGAACGTTTTTGGGCGTTTCGAGTAAAAAAAACTTATTTGGAACATATTTGTTTTCTATGAGTTGTTTTAATGCGTGTTAGTGGTGATTAATAATGGCAGATACTATCTTAAAACATAGTAGGGCCTAGGCTTGGGCCTAGGTACGAAATTAGAAAATAGGGCCCAGTGGAAAAACCAAGATACCCCAGTCCCTAGTCGTAATACTTACCTACATAACAAACCCACCTGCACTTGGGGCCACAAAAGTTGGTTAAATTGTTAGCGGAGTATTCACCGAGTGGACGGTAAGTAGTAATTCTGGCAGATTGGGAACAAAACTAAACATTTACAAAAAAGCAAAGCAGAAGTATTTATCGAGAAACTCGATACGATTTTTGTTCAAGTGCTCTGAAACTTAGTGAGTAAGTGTCAAGGACAAGAAGACTAAAAACATCGCTCTAGGTCTTCCAATTCGATCTCTAACCGTTTCTGTGAATCCAGGCATCGTCCTCCAAACCTCTATTTCTCATTTCCTCGTCTACTTGTCTACTTTACTTTTTAGCTTCTTGGTCCGCCGCGACTTATTCCCCGGGCCCTGGCTTCCACTCAATGATTTGCTTACGTATTCTCGTATTTGCCATTTTTCATCAATATCAGTTGTTTATCTTCAACATCATCTACCTACTATTGTGTGTGTCTTACGCTTACGTTCATAATTTTTCTAATTCTCTGCTTTGTTATCCTATCCATTATTGCCCTGCCTGCTACACACTCCTCCAAAAGTCCATTCCATTTGCTTCCAGCATTTTTGCGGTGCTGTCCTTTAGTGTCTAGACCTCTGAACTATTATATGTGACTATGCTTTTGATGATGGTGTTGTATATTCTAGTTTTATTTCTCTTATTAATATTTTGGTCACACAGTAGGTAGGTATTTAGTACTATTTAGTAGGTAGGGTGTAGGGTAGTGCTTCCGTCCTTGTATATTCGAATGTGTAATGGGCTCACAAATCATACATTGTTTTATTTCTGGTCCGTTATGCAATTTCAGGTTTCGCTGTTCTCCTCTTATGTTCATATATTCTATTTTCTTCCTGGACGGAATATTTATTTAAATCTATTTTTGAACATATCAAAAGGGCTTTTGGCGACCCTTCAATCTCTGTATTCTCCGAAGCAAAAAGACAACATATTTTTAAGTTATAAACAATTAATTAATCAACTCACAGAGACAAACTGTGAAAAATTGCAATGGAATAACCGAAAAAAATGCTTACTCGATAGGTCGAAACTAGTCGAGAAAATTCAATACAGTCGAGTCGATAATTCGAGTGACGTAATGCATTTTAAGTCGACTATCGACTTTCTCGATCAATTTCAATCGAGATCGAGTCTCATGATCCCGGTCCAGGGCTTATCTTGATTTTCCAGGGGTTTTTCAAAGTTCAGCTTATTTCTTTATTGGAAGTAGTTTTATTTTGAGAAATTCGTGATAAGATTTACTTGAATCTTGAATGACAAAACCGGGGACAAAACTATAGGCGGCCTGCGGCCGCCCCTAGATTTGGCCGCCCGCGTGCGGGGCACGCGCTGCACACCTGCTAGGATCGGCCCTGATTGGGAAGGTAGAGTGTGTTAACTATTTGGGTGTTCTAATTGATAATGACCTCAAATGGGATAGACGTGTTGAACGTCTAGTAATAATATCTGTAGAATTATTTATAAATTTTATTTTTCAAGAAATTATTGCTTTCTATAACGCGAGCGTTGAGTCAATGCTAAGATATGGATTGCTTAGACAAATGAACATTGTTCAAAACTATAGTCTTAAGAGGTTAAGAAACAAATCTAAACTGTATTCCACATCACTTTTATAATCTGAGGAAATACCCGATGTTAGATCACTTTACATACATGCGGTATGCCTTTTGTCTATGAAAACGCCGACTTTGTATCCTTTGTTAATCACTCACATAATACGAGCAATAGGACAGATTGACATCTTTTTATTCCTGACTGCAATAGCAGTTTTATACAAAGATCTCTGAACTACTTGGCTCTTTAATTCTATAACATTATTACAAATAGTATTAAATTATTAAGCAATAAAATTTCCGAATTTCAAAAAGTCTGTTTAAAATGTATAGTTACAAATCCAAATAAAGTTCTGGCATTTCTCTAGATTTGAAAATATTGTAAACCTACTGGGTTAAAGTAAGTTAGTATTAAGTAAATCATTCTAAAATAGTGAATCCAGCTAGCAAATTGTCGTTGTCATATACAGGGTGTCCCACGGTGGATGGCGTATTAGACTTTTATGGAGAACTAAAAAGCGGATCATTTTGAAAATTTGGCAACCGGGATAAACGACCATAATTTACACTTTAAAAATATTTTTGTTTATGCGGTGTTGCCGCTTCTACTCTAAACTAGTGGCAACATCGCTATTTTAAATGGAACACCCTGTATGTGACTGCATATTTCGATTCTACGTAAAATTCTGAGCAGATTTCATGTTATATACCCTATACCTAAGTTCAACTGTTTTGGAAATAATGACAGTTCAAAATTGACTTTTTGCAAATTTGACAGGCTGTAAAACCTAAACGGTTAATATTAGAGGAAAACCGATTTTACATTCCTATCTTAGATTTTTATAAACTATAATTTGACACCAACTTTGAATTTAATCCATGATTAAAAATTCCAATTAAATTTAATCTCCGGTTAAATTCAGAGTTGGTGTCAAATGATAGTTTATGAAAATCTAAGATAGGAATGTTAAATCGGTGTTCCTCTAAAATTAACCGTTTAGGTTTTACAACCTGTCAAAGTTGCAAAAACTCAATTTTCAACTGTCAATATTTCCGAAATAGTTGAACTTAGGTATGGGGTATATCGCATGAAATCTGTTCAGAATTTTAC